>JANAVB010005797.1:5222372-5492086 GCA_029216955.1 Iris pallida
GTAAGACTGAGAGGAAATCAGATTGGTTGAAAGGATTCTAACATTTTTGAATAAGATGTTTGGGTAAGTAGTAGTGATCAGCCATGGTAACAGTTATGGATGGTTAAGATCACAGGATAAATATAATGGCTACTATATTGTTATTCATGCTGGGCGAATTTTGCAGGTGAATCTAAACTGAAGATGACATTATAGTACAGATATTTATATCCAAAGCAGCTAGACGGCTCGAAATAATAAACATTTAATGGTTTTGGCATCTGACAAAATATCGTGTTATATGTTTAGCTAGCTGAGGAAACTAGATGTAAATATGTCATTGAGGAGTTGATTATGAATTTCATTGCTGGTCGCTAAAGTTTGAAGTGAAATCTCAGAGTGCATAAGAAATCAAAGACGAGTAAGGTTAATATTATATGTGATTGTGTTGGAATTCTTTGAGTTACACCACATTGTTTCAAAATTTGTTAATTCTTGACATTGATTCTCTGTTCAGATATGTGTTAAGAATGATATGCGATTTTATAATAACTGCTAAGTTTGTTTCTTGACATTGATTATGTTTGTTGACTATTAGCGATTGTTATTGGTAATTCTCAAGTCTTGTGCAGCTTTTATAAGCGGATGTATGCCAGAACTGCATTATATAATTATGGGTGTTTGGTGGAGGATTGCTACTCTGTACCTTTGTGGTTAAATTTGTTTATGGTTCTCTCTTAGAATTGTTGGCACTTGGCTATTGGTAATTTACTTCAATCATATATAAGGTATCTATATCAATATTGTGTTATGTTTTAAGCATTATGTTCCTTATTTGCCTATATAAGTTGAATTTGAGACTCGTGGTGGAGAACTGTGATGGCAAGTAAGATTGTGTGTCAGTGTGTGCTTATTAAAATTGTTGACATTTCTAGAAAATTGTTAGTTCCTGAAAGGTAATTTGGAGTCTTATTACATGATTATTTGAGATGAAATCAGAAGCAAAGTTCAAATTACCTTGTTATGATGCTCAATTTGGTTCATCTTCAAGATTATAGGTGAAAGTTTGTTGTCATGGCCTACGAGATTTCTTATGAATGCCTCTCCTAGGACTTGGAATATTATATATTACATGCTGTTGCCTTTGTAATGTTCTGTTTGTGCCTCTTGGCATTTCACTTTGTGATTGCTCATCTGTACATAATTTAGCCATGTCAAATCTACCATTACGAGAGGACCTAGTTTAGGTAAATCTAGAGTGTAAGTAATGTACTGAACCCCTCCTCTGGGACTCGCAAGTCTTTGCTGCTGCTGCTGTATATTATGATGGTTCTTGGCCTGGCCTTCACAAATTGTTGTATAGATATAAAAGGCTGCTGTGTTTGTTGTGCCCATGGTGGGCTCTTGAGCATCTCTGAATGCATGTATGGTGTTACAAGTTAAACAAACATATTGGCGGTGTTTGGTTATGAAGACTTCGTGGTTGGCAGAGAATGGATACCAAGTTCTTGAAGAAGAATCAACCTATGCGGCACCGCAGAATGTAAGGGTCGCCTAGGAACCGTTCCCTGCCTGCTCGTAGAGAGCAACTATGCTCCCCAAAGCCAGAACATAAAGGGAGAACAATCGAGCAATTTCACTCAGCACGCGACATGGCTCCCTGAGTAAACGAAGCTAGGGAAGAAGAAGCCTCCTCCGAGGTGCAGAGCTTGACTCATTCAGTTCAGTGGCAATCCTTGCACACTCTGCTGCACCTTCAGCTACAAACGTTTCTCAAGGTCTTGATTCACTGGTACATTGCAGTCTGTCACCCTCACTTTTCCAAGATAGGGGTAAAATGGTAATTTTCCATTTTAGAATATTTTTTGGGAATTTTATTTCATGGATATTAATATTTAATAATTATAGGAGTCGGGTTCGAATTTTATCGCATTTCGACTTAATTCGGGACTCCGGGGAATTTCGACTTGAGTTGTGTTTAACACATTAATTAGCCATGGCCCACCAAACTTAACATTTAGGTATAAGAGTTTGGACTAGTCCCCCATGAGTGTTTAGGCCTAATTAGGATTTTTATTTGGTCTAAACTAACTCCCAAAACCAAATTAGGAAGCTAACTTAACATAGAAGTAAAGAGAGGGGCAAACTTGTAAATAGCAAGTGCCCCAAACCCCCTTATTAGGGCTGGCCACTTCTTCCCTCTTTCCTTCTTCCCACTTTAAATTTTCTTCTTCTTCTTCTCCAAGTTCTTTCCAAAAGGAAGAAGAGAAATCCTTGGATTTCATCTCCACGTAAAGCTTTTCTTCCCGTTTTTCTTCCATCGATCTCTCCCTCTACCCCAAGTGGTGCTTCTCCAAGCTTTGGGAGCAAGAAGTGGAAGGGTGTGTCCTAAACAATTTGTTTTGTGTCGGAGCCGTGTCGGAGGATTTTAATTGGGATCCATCTCCCGATAGGTACAACCTATCCTCTAATCTGTTCTTTTCATCATATAAATTAGTTTGGACCCCGTAGGATTGATCCCCGTGTTTGTGTCCCTATTTGTGTCCGTTTCGTGTCCATTTGGAGGTCATAGGAGTGTCCCTTGTGTTGTGGTTGTGTCCTAGTGGAAAAAATTATATTTGGACACTTGTATTTAATATTTATATTGTCTAAATGATTTATTAGAGATTAATTCCAGATTTTCTATTGTTTAGAGATTGTTTTGTAAGCCCCCTGAATTTTAGGGCTATTTTAAATTTTCTAAATGAATTATTTTCGATAAGTATTTTATATTAATTTAAATACGTATTTTGTAGCGTATTTCGTATTCTCTTGGTTTCCGGAATGCTTTAAAAAAATTTCTAACTTATAGATTTTTCTTGGTCGGCATACCGCCAGTATACCGGTGTATACCGACGGCATACCGCCCGGACATGTTTCCTACACTTTAGATATTTTCGGTTTCTGATATTTTCGTGAATAGTGTTTCGGATATTTTCGTGAATAGTGTTTAGATATTTTCGTGAATAGTGTTTAAGATATTTTCGTGAATAGTATAGATACACCCTATTACCCATTGGATATTTGGTTTTGTTTGAATGGCCATGATTGACCTAGACTTTCACATGGATCACGATCCGACGGCTAAGATTAAATCCCTCTTCTATATATACCCTTTCACTTTCTCTCTCCTCTCTCTTTTCATTCTCTTCACTCTCTTTTCATTTCTTCTTCCTTTCTCTTCCCTTGGAGCTTTTCAGGAGCTTGGCCCTGAGGTCTAGAGTGTGGTTTCGTACCCCTCTTGGTGGTGGAGTAGAAGATTAGGCTTGGAGCTTAACCTAGGCAAGTGCATCTTGCTCAAAAGTGACATGACCATACTTTATTCTTGTTTTCTATAGAAACTAAAGTTTTATTGGCCTATAATTTGCTTCTTTAAATTGTTAACATGTTTAGTATATAGCACTTTTGGTTTTGATCGACAGTATTACGTAGATCTGAGTTTCTAAATATGATTTTCGAGTATTTTGAGGTTTTGATCTATCAAATGTTTTGATTTGTGAAAACTAATACTTCCATGTTGTAGGAAATTCAATTCTATTCAATTTTGATTTTTGAAAGTCCGAATTTCGATTTAAAATGAAGTTTTTATGGCCGAAACAAGTTTTGAGTTCAAAAATCAACTTTCTGCGACGGTTCGAAAAATCCGTCGGAAATCCGCGGAAATCCGTCGGAAAATCCGAACTTTCACCACAAAACTTGCTGTGACGGAACGGAAAATCCGCCGGTAATCCGCGGTAATCCGCCGGATAATCCGGTTAGGCTGTTTTGAATTTTCTTTATATATTTTAAGTGTTGTAAAAATTCTGGAAAAATTGTATTTAAATACTATGTTAATTTAGCTAATTTATTATAATTTTTTCAGCATTTATTAAGTACTTTTGGTATTTTATAAAAATAGAAAAACAGAACCCATTTTCAGGATACATATGTTTGTTGATTTTTAATAAATATCTATGAGGGTTTATAAATTCCAGAAAAATTAGTATAAATTTCTATAATTAACAAGGATCATTTTGGTACTTTATTTCATGAAAAATTGAGCTTTTTGTCTATCTCAAAAATTGTTGGAACACAATATACAGTTTGATTTATTTATTGAATAGTTACGACTTGCAATATTTTGTGTTGTTTTGAATTATTGTAGTATTGGACCACCCCCTACACTAGTGTAAAGACCCTAGAAAGTTAGTTTGGATATAGTGTCGCCCCACATTGGACTTGGAATTGACCGGAGTTGACCAGTTGACCAAAGTCAACTATAAGTCAACCTCTAACCCAGTTTGTCTTAGTTTGCCCTAGTTGACCTAGACATTATAGTATGTCTTTTCACCCTGATTAGCTATTGTATTATCTCATCTTTAGGACTGTGGCTTCACTCCGAGTCTTGATTCATATTGACAGTAGGATCCCAGGCAAGTACATCTATAAACTTATTTACTGTCTTTTAATGCTAGAACATGTATTAACCCTGTTAAAATACTGATCTTTGAGATAGCAAGTTAAATCTTCACATGTTGTATTACTTTCAGTACCTGCCATGCTTAGGACAGTTCTTATATCTTCACATGCTTCTTACTGGTTCTCAGTACATGTTTCACTATACTATATACTGCTCCGAGTATTCACATGTTTTATACTGCTCCCAGTATCTCTCACATGCTTTATATCGTTCTCGTATCTCCCACATGTTTTTACTGTTCTCGTATCTCACATGTTTAAATAACCGGTTAAGGAAAAACTGTTAGTAGTGTACGTGAACATGACCCCATTCTCCGTATGTACTTACCGCGCTCGGTGATATTTTATATGTGACCTTGCCGTATGTTCTGATCTCGCGTTTATGTATGGATATACACCGATGCCGTTCGTGCACGTATGTGCATACCAGAAAAATTTGATATGTACCGCTGTACATCCTATTCACCTATTGACCGATTCACGTACATACTACGGTTTTAAACTTTTAAACTATATGTGGTCCTTTCTAAAAGAACCAATTAAACCATGAGATGCCATGTTTCCTATGTTACTATGATACCGTGATCCCAGTTGTACCATGAGGCCATGTTTCCAGTATTTCCTGTTTTATAGACTTATCACACCATGTTTCTTGTTGTACATCTCTTTCATTATATGTTCAGTACTTTAGTTGTAGAGGTTGTACTTGCTCCCGTCCTGACAGGATAACGTTGTAGGTTTACTTTCTGCGGAGGAAATGCTATGTGATTCATATTATGGCACTGCTTTTGAGGACCTGGCCTTAGCTCCAGAAGAGGCCCCAGCGTGGAACCTTGTTTAGTTATCTTTTTTGTGTTTTGAGACTTAGACTTTGTCTGTACTTATATTTGGATACTGGACTTTGTCTCCAGTTAGATACTTTGGAAGTGTATTATTAAGTCTGTACTTGTTTACCTTCGCTTATAGATGCTGTGTTGTGATGAACCTTTAAATATGATTTTAGAACTGTTAGCAGCTTAGATCCTTTATTGTCTATTCTTAGAACAGCTTACTACGCTTTAACAAGCGTAGGCTGGACATGGCTCGGCCCGGCCTAACAATTTGGGTAGCGGGTCGTGACATGTTTTTAGTGGTGCCCCCATGCAGGTCCAGGCTTAAGTTGTTTGGTTACGTTATTGTACCAAACATGCCTGCAATTAGGATCTAGGACAACTTGTTAACACTAGGGATAAACATTTAGAACACCTAGAGGATATCTAGGATTGCAACATAGGAGAACTCGTCACAGCATAGGACCGTTAACTGTATTTAGTCCCTTGCTTGAATTCAGTGGGTCAATTTTGACCAGGATAGTACCCCTTGGGATGACCCCTGAGGATCTTACTCTAATCTTATCTCGAAATCTGTTTTCACCTGTTTTATTTGCTCTCCTCTAAATTCGTTGTTGAATTTAATTTCTGATTTTCGTTGTTGACTTTGATCTTGTATCGTGATAAATTTTGTGGATTGAATTATGATATATCCTGATAAGGTAAATGTCTGCTTTATTTTATGGAGTTTAGAATTTATCGCAGTCATATTAGCTGGTATGACAAAAACATAGAGCCTGATTTTGGATATACTATCCTATTCATAGAATTTAGATTTTCTTGCAGCCATACCGGTTGGCATGGCGAGGATTCTAGATAACATGATTAGAAGATGTATACCTTAGTTTTGACTCTATCGTTTGTTGCATCTAAGCTTACTGGTGTGGCAAAAATTCTGGCAATATGATTTCAGGAAGACGTGTATGGTTATCAGATCGTATCTTAACTTGGTTTACTTTGTTATAACCGAATGAGCAGGAATAAATCCTTATTATCATTCTTTTCCGTCTTGATTAACTCTGTTCTATCTACATCTACAACTAGGATTATAGGTTCTCTAGGACTCTCCAACAGAATTGCTTTCATGTTATCTTTTTGGACATAATTATTTTTGCGTTCCATCTTTCCTATAACTTGACTAAATCCTTCTTCGTTAACCTCTTGGGTAATTCTTCTCGTTATGCATCTCGTTGTCTTCGTACCATTCTTGGAGATATTCCAATAAACTTTCCTGCCTTGCTTGACCTTTAACTTGTTTGGACACTGTTATGGATTGCTTGACACAGTCTTAGGCCTTGTTACCTTCTATTTGATAGATGACCGAAATAGCCAAACCTTATTAACTGATTCTGTAGTATAACTATAAATGTATTGTGTAATTGTGATAAATACTTTTTCTAGGGATTGGTTAGATTAAGCTTATAGGACAAGTATGGGTGGCTGACTGTAGCAAACTTGGAAACTATTAAGAACGATTGTATTGATAGTATGACTTGATGATAGGGTATCTAAGATGGAATAATGAGATATTATATTGTTGTGACTATGGATTAAGGATTAGAATCTTGTGCTTAGCAGTTTGAGGATTTAGCATTTGTAGAATTTTGGTTGGTTATCTATAGTTGATTACATGTGATTAGAGGGTATATCGATATGTGGAATGATATAGAATAAGTTAGAATGGGATATAATATTGCGTACGAGATCGAAAAAAATATCAGTTAAAAAGACAAGGAACAAGACAAAGACATATGTACTTTGGTAATTAATAAATCAGGAGTTTTAAAATCGAGGATTTATATTTTGAGGACTTGTTGAGTAAAATGAAGAAGGCTCTACGCCAAGGATAGAAATTGAACGTATGATTTCAAGGAGAAACTATAGGAAAGGATTGACGACAAATAATGCAAAGGGCCTGTGGATTGATAGAATATGGATACTTAGGATACGATAAGGAAATCCAGTATTTACAATTGAGGTTAAAAATATGGTTGATGATCAAGCATTGTAGGTTTATAAACATACCCAGAGAATGACATATAGTTTAGGGTATACATAAATGTTTCATGTTAGTATGAAAGATTCTAAAGGATATATGACGTAGTTTATGATAGAAGGACTTTGTTGAACCTAAACCAAAAAGATTGTAAGGAGAAACAGAAGAGATGATTACAAGGGTAGCAGTTTGAGTATCGTAGCCAGAGTAGCTACATGTTATAGTTTGATCTATTGGATGATTTTTATTTCGAGAACGAAATTCTTGTAAGGTGGGTAGGATGTAAGCCCCTTGAATTTTAGGGCTATTTTAAATTTTCTAAATGAATTATTTTCGATAAGTATTTTATATTAATTTAAATACGTATTTTGTAGCGTATTTCGTATTCTCTTGGTTTCCGGAATGCTTTAAAATTTTTCCTAACTTATAGATTTTTCCTTGGCCGGCATACTGCCAGTATACCGGTGTATACCGACGGCATACCGCCCGGACATGTTTCCTACACTTTAGATATTTTGGTTTCTGATATTTTCGTGAATAGTGTTTCGGATATTTTCGTGAATAGTGTTTAGATATTTTCGTGAATAGTGTTTAAGATATTTTCGTGAATAGTATAGATACACCCTATTACCCATTGGATATTTGGTTTTGTTTGAATGGCCATGATTGACCTAGACTTTCACATGGATCACGATCCGACGGCTAAGATTAAATCCCCCTTCTATATATACCCTTTCACTTTCTCTCTCCTCTCTCTTTTCATTCTCTTCACTCTCTTTTCATTTCTTCTTCCTTTCTCTTCCCTTGGAGCTTGCCAGGAGCTTGGCCTTGAGGTCTAGAGTGTGGTTTCGTACCCCTCTTGGTGGTGGAGTAGAAGATTAGGCTTGGAGCTTAACCTAGGCAAGTGCATCTTGCTCAAAAGTGATATGACCATACTTTATTCTTGTTTTCCATAGAAACTAAAGTTTTATTGGCCTATAATTTGCTTTTTTAAATTGTTAACATGTTTAGTATATAGCACTTTTGGTTTTGATCGACAGTATTACGTAGATCTGAGTTTCTAGATATGATTTTCGAGTATTTTGAGGTTTGGATCTATCAAATGTTTTGATTTGTGAAAACTAATACTTCCATGTTGTAGGAAATTCAATTCTATTCAATTTTGACTTTTGAAAGTCCGAATTTCGATTTAAAACGAAGTTTTTATGGCTGAAACAAGTTTTGAGTTCAAAAATCAACTTTCTGCGACGGTTCGGAAAATCCGTCGGAAATCCGCGGAAATCCGTCGGAAAATCCGAACTTTCACCACAAAACTTGCTGTGACGGAACGAAAAATCCGCCGGTAATCCGCGGTAATCCGCCGGATAATCCGGTTAGGCTGTTTTGAATTTTTTTATATATTTTAAGTGTTGTAAAAATTCTGAAAAATTGTATTTAAATACTATGTTAATTTAGCTAATTTATTATAATTTTTTCAGCATTTATTAAGTACTTTTGGTATTTTATAAAAATAGGAAAACAGAACCCATTTTCAGGATACATATGTTTGTTGATTTTTAATAAATATCTATGAGGGTTTATAAATTTCAGAAAAATTAGTATAAATTTCTATAATTAACAAGGATCATTTTGGTACTTTATTTCATGAAAAATTGAGCTTTTTGTCTATCTCAAAAATTGTTGGAACACAATGTACAGTTTGATTTATTTATTGAATAGTTACGACTTGCAATATTTTGTGTTGTTTTGAATTATTGTAGTATTGGACCACCCCCTACACTAGTGTAAAGATCCTAGAAAGTTAGTTTGGATATAGTGTCGCCCCACATTGGACTTGGAATTGACCGGAGTTGACCAGTTGACCAAAGTCAACTATAAGTCAACCTCTAACCCAGTTTGTCTTAGTTTGCCCTAGTTGACCTAGACATTATAGTATGTCTTTTCACCCTGATTAGCTATTGTATTATCTCATCTTTAGGACTATGGCTTCTCTCCGAGCCTTGATTCATATTGACAGCAGGATCCCAGGCAAGTACATCTACAAACTTATTTACTGTCTTTTAATGCTAGAACATGTATTAACCCTGTTAAAATACTGATCTTTGAGATAGCAAGTTAAATCTTCACATGTTGTATTACTTTCAGTACCTGCCATGCTTAGGACAGTTCTTATATCTTCACATGCTTCTTACTGGTTCTCAGTACATGTTTCACTATACTATATACTGCTCCGAGTATTCACATGTTTTATACTACTCCCAGTATCTCTCACATGCTTTATATCGTTCTCGTATCTCCCACATGTTTTTACTGTTCTCGTATCTCTCACATGTTTAAATAATGGGTTAAGGGGAAACTGTTAGTAGTGTACGTGAACATGACCCCCTTCTCCGTATGTACTTACCGTGCTCGGTGACATTCTATATGTGACCTTGCCGTATGTTCTGATCTCGCGTTTGTGTATGGATATACACCGATGCCGTTCGTGCACATATGTGCATACCAGAAAAATTTGATATGTACCGCTGTACATCCTATTCACCTATTGACCGATTCACGTACATACTACGGTTTTAAACTTTTAAACTATATGTGGTCCTTTCTAAAAGAACCAATTAAACCATGAGATGCCATGTTCCCTATGTTACTATGATACCGTGATCCCAGTTGTACCATGAGGCCATGTTTCCAGTATTTCCTGTTTTATAGACTTATCACACCATGTTTCTTGTTGTACATCTCTTTCATTATATGTTCAGTACTTTAGTTGTAGAGGTTGTACTTGCTCCCGTCCTGACAGGATAACGTTGTAGGTTTACTTTCTGAGGAGGAAATACTATGTGATTCATATTATGGCACTGCTTTTGAGGACCTGGCCTTAGCTCCAGAAGAGGCCCCAGCGATGAACCTTGCTTAGTTATCTTTTTTGTGTTTTGAGACTTAGACTTTGTCTGTACTTATATTTGGATACTGGACCTTGTCTCCAGTTAGATACTTTGGAAGTGTATTATTAAGTCTGTACTTGTTTACCTTCACTTATAGATGCTGTGTTGTGATGAACCTTTAAATGTGATTTTAGAACTGTTAGCAGCTTAGATCCTTTATTGTCTATTCTTAGAACAGCTTACTACGCTTTAACAAGCGTAGGCTGGACATGGCTCGGCCCGGCCCAACAATTTGGGTAGCGGGTCGTGACATGTTTCCAATGTATCATATCATATTGGTTTATCTATATATTGTATATATAATTGATTTTATATATGTTAGTCTCTCTCTCTCTCTCTCTCTCTCTCTCTATATATATATATATATATATATATATATATATATATATATATATATTGGAAAAAGGTAAATTTTATTCCAAATGAAAAGTCATAATCATACAACATACAATCTGAGTGGGACTCCCACTCAACACTCATCCATTCACCATAGCGTTCACATCAAACTCAATATTATGGAGAATGCCAACCGGAGGAGTGACTAAGCCCTCAAATATCCGGCGATTTCGCTCCCGCCAAACATGCCAAACCGCAGCCGCCAGACGAACTCTAGCTGTACGGAACCAGTCCTGACCTCGACCCCTGCTATCTAGTATCACTAGGATGATGTTCCCAATGTATTTACCAGAGGCGCCCACTCCCAATACCCGACTCTGCTCCGACCATATCTGCCATTCCAAAGTGCACTCGAAAAAGATATGTTTAATAGACTCAGGCTCCAAACAGCAAAGCACACATTTTGGGTCCGGCACTGGCACTCCAAAGGAACTAAGGCGGTCCCTCGTCAAAAGGCGACCCAGCAGAAGCTTGTAAACACACAACTGCATCTTTCTGGCCAGACCCTTACACCAGACGAACTCGTAATCAGAGCTCAGAGGAAAAGTATGCCGGATAAGATTGTAGCAACTACGGAACTGGAACTCCCCCGAGCCCGAAGCTGCTCCAGGTGGCTCCCAGATCCACCGATCCGCAGGCAAAGCCGGATCGATGACTGTAGACATAATGAACCCTCCCAGCTCCTCAGTGTACCGATAAGATTCCGACCTCCACTCTCTATCTCGTAAGATCCGACTACACGTCAGACCTCGCCTGTCCTCCGTATGAGTCGGGGAACCCCTAATGTCTAGCAACGAACGCCGATCAATCCAAGGGTCCCTCCAAAGGTCCGTGCCCGACCCATCCTTCATGACCCTCCGGATAGCAGACTTGAGCACACCCCTGTGTCTCAGGACAGTCTTGAACGTAACAGAATGGTTGTTATCAGGAGAACACGTCCAAAATTGCCCTGCTTTACATATCTGCTGTGCATCCAGTCCGTCCAAAGAGACCCTCCGCTAACAAATCTCCAGGCCAGCTTGAGCGCAGAGGCCTCCCTGATATCCAGCAACGGCCTGAGCCCCACTCATCCCTCCTTCCTGGGACGACAGAGCTGCTCCCACGAGATCGCATGCATACCCCCCTCCAAAGGAAATCAGCTCAAAGACGCTCCACTCGCCGAATAGTGGCCACCGGAAGAAGGATGGACTGTAGCCAAAACTGGGCCACAGCCGAGATCACAGATCTGATCAGCTCTATGCGTCCGCCAAAAGACAGACCAGCGGCTTGCCAGCCTTCAACTCTCCGCTGGACATACTCTACTAGTCCCTGGCAATCCTGATCCCGCGCATAATTGACTGTGAGGGGCACTCCTAAATAACGCACTGGAAGATCACTCCTCGCGATACCCAGGACATCCGCCCGCTCCTCCTTCTGGGAGCACCGGGAACTGAAGTAGACCCGACTCTTATCCCTGTTCAGCTGGAGACCCGAGAAGGACTTCAAATCTTTCATAATACCCGCAAGCGTCTGCAACCCCATCATCGAAGGCTGGATGAAGACCAGTAGATCATCAGCATAGATAAGATGGGTAACTGGGGGGTCCATCCTACGAAACAAAGGCACCAGCCGTCCACGGTACACTGCCAGGTCCATCAGACAAGTAAAGTATTCCATCACAAGCGTGAACAGGTAAGGGGACAATGGGTCACCTTGCCTCAGCCCACGGTTGCTCTGGAAGTACCCGTAAGGAATGCCCTGGATGAGAACTGAAAAAGTAGGGGACGTGATGCACTCCCTGATCAACGCAACCCAGTGATCCGCGAAACCCATGGCAGACATCAGATGACATAGTCACGATTGACCATATCATACGCCTTCCTCAGGTCCAGTTTAACACAAGCTTTCTCCCCACCAGGTCTGCTGAATCCCCTCACCATCTCATGTGCCAGAGGCCATGCTCTGCAATCGACCTCCCCTTGATGAACGCAGCCTAGTTTGGAGAAACCAAGTCCTGCATGATTCTCTTCATCCGTCGGTACATAAGGTGTGTAATTATCTTGTAAAGATAATTACAACATGCAATAGGTCTGAAATCCGCCAATGCTGTCGCGCCCTCCTTCTTAGGCACCAAGGTCAGGAAAGTGTGGTTCAGCTCCTTCAAAAGCTTCCCTTTAGTGAAGAACTCCTGGACCACCTCCACGACCTGAAGCTTCAGAATATCCCAATGGCGCTTGAAGAAACCACTGCTGAAGCCATCTGGACCAGGAGCCTTGTTGGGGTCCGCCCCCTTGACAATAGATTCTACCTCCTCCAAAGTGACAGGAGCAAGAAGGATGCTATTCCCAAATGGAGTCACCAACCGCTTCGTAACAACCTCTGGGAACACGGACAGGTAGTCAGTCTGGAAATATAAATCAGAATAGTACCTGACAGCCTCGCCCTGTATCTCAGCCGACGTCCCCACCAGAGTGCCATCCGCATCAAGAAGCTGAGATATGTGATTCTGATTCTGTCTAGTCCGGATAGCGTCCTAAAAGAACTTGGAACACCGGTCTCCATCCTTCAGCCAGGAACATTTGGCTCGCTGGGCCGAGCTAATTTCCTTCTGCAGCCTCAGAATGTTGACTTCTCCAATCAGCTCCTTTTCCCTAGCCGCCAGATCTCCATTAAGCATGTCGGCTTGCAGATCCTGCTGCAAGGATCTCAACTCAGCCTCCTTATCTTCTAGTGTAGTCTTGGGCTACCCCTGCACCCAACTCCTGAGAGCCCTCTTCGTGGCCTTGAGTCGACGAACCAATCGAAATTGAGCCGTCCCCTCCTGGCCACTAGACAAGCCCTCTGCGACAGCCTCCAGGTAGCCTTCCGAGAGATACCAACTGTTGTTATACCTGAACGGACGGGACTTCCCAAGTGATCGAACAGAGAAGCCAACCCTGATGGGGGAGTGATCGCTCGTCCCAGCTGCCAGACCCTCAGCCGAATAGTTGGGGAAGTGACGGAACCACTCCCCGTTGCCCAGAGCACGATCAAGCTGACAAGCAATCCTGTTGTGAGTTGCTTTGTTGTGCCAAGTCCAGATGAAGCCTGATCGAGACAGCTCCCGCATCCCTGCCAGCAGGAGGCATCTCTGAAAATCATAAAGGATAGAATCTGAAACCGGACGACCACCCAGCTTCTCCCCGTGATGCATAAGAGCGTTGAAGTCCCCGATCAAGAGCAGAGGGAGACCCGACGACTCAGCAACATCGGAGACACGCGAGATGTCCCTCCAAAGTGACTTCCTTCTCCTTATGTCATTGTAGCCGTAGACCGCCCCCAGTAAGAACCGGAAGCCACCCTTGTTCACGAAGGAGATGGCAATCAACTGCTCCATCATCAATATCAAGTCACCATCCCAACTCTTCGAGTTCCAGCGAACCCAAATCATGGCCATGTTACAAAGGGCCAGGTTGTGCAGCTGGGCCCAAGGAGAAGGGGTCCGTCGAGTAAGGGTCTTTTCCCCTTTAATCTTGGATTCTAAAATAACAGAAATGTCACACTTCTCTCTAAGGAGCACTCCACATATCTCTCTCCACCTTCCTAGCGGACACGCCCCCCTCACATTCCAGGCGATAATAGCCATTAATTAATGAGAGGTGGGGGCCCCCTGAGAAACTCCCGGAACGACACCTGGGGAAGGTGCCGCATCCGTCGCTAAAGGATCCTCATCTATGCCAGTCGGAACCGTCTGAAGGGGAGCGGCCGGAGATAACACCAATGCCCAGGCAGGGTTGTCAACACACACCGCCCCCTCCCTGTCTGTGGTACGTCCCTCCATCATGGAGGGCCCATCACGCAGCAGGCCGACCGCACATCTCTTCCTATAGTAAACCTGCCCTCCAGCCGAACCGCCCTCTCCACGTGCCTCAGTCTCCGTCGCCACCATGCTTCTGGTAACTATACTACTCGGCCCCTGGCCAGTGGATACCACCCCACCCGTAGGAGCAAGTTGGGTAGATACAACGAGGCTCAAATCGACATCACTCTCCTGATTAGTAACCTCCTCCTCCACGACCACCGCTCCACTATCATCTCTAAAATCCATATCACATGGGGCATCGGGGACATCACGAGGAGGGATACAAGGCTCCACCGGAGTGCCAGCCTCTAAGCAAGCACTGGCCAGAGGGAATGGGTATTGATATGAGTTTGTGACTTATATATATATGTATATAGATGTGATATTGTGTCTCATTTATGTGTTTGGGTAGTGGGGAAATTCGGCCAAGGGAATGGGTATTGATATGTGTATTGATATGTTGAGAGAGTGATAGAGAGTTGTGAGGAATTAGAGAGTTTGAGACTAGAGGGTTTGAGAGAGGGACTTGGGAGTGATAGAGGGAGTGGATAGGAGTGATAGGAAGGGAAGGGAAGGAGCTGTGAACAGCAGCAGTACCAGGGCAGTACACCCCCTTGGTAGCCCTCCAAAACAGTCCCCATAGCCCCTCCAAAACAGTCCTTAAAACACCCCTTAACCTGCCCCATTTGGTAGCCCATAGCAACCACTAAAACAGCCCATATGGCTGTCCTAACAGTCTCCTAAACAGCCCCAATTAGCAACCCCAAACCTGCCATTGGCTGTCCCATATTCCAGACTAAACACCCCACCATTTCAGCCTCATGACAGCCCTTGTTAGCCCCCAAAAATCAGCCCCTTAGGCACCCTCAAACATGTCCAAAACCATCCCTAAACACAGCCATTAGCTGTCCCATTTCAGTCCTTAAACACCCCCTGAATTCAGCCCCTTAACCACCCCAAATCAGCCCATAGTTCACCCCTTGGTAGCCTACAAGTCCCCACTATTTCAGCCTACAAACATAGCCCAAAACCAGTCCAAAACTTGTCTTTATTAGCCCCAAATCAGCCTTCAACTTGACACCCCAAACCACTATACAAGCAGTCCAACTTCCTGTCCAAAACAGTCCATTTCAGTCCACTATTTCAGCCTATGGGTGTGTGTGTCTGTGAGATATGTGTGAGTGTGTTAGGAGCTATGTGTGTGTGTCTAGATATGGGTATATAGGTGAGTATATATATATATATATATATATATATATATATATATATATATATATATATATATATATATATATATATATATATATGTAGCTATATACCATATGTGTGTAAGCCTATAGAAGCTAGCTAGTAGCCTATAGGTGTTAGCCTATTGTGAACCTATAGGTAGAGCCTATATGTGACCATGTGTGAGTGAGAGAGTGAGTGAGTTGGTGTGTATGTGAGTGTTTAGGTACATGTGAGAATGGTACAAGGGTAAAGGTAAGGTAATGGGTAAATGACCAATATGTGTTCTAAGATGGGTTAAATATCTAGGAAACCTATGTATCTTGGTAGGTAACCCTTAGATAGGATAGTATCTAGCTACCCTAGGAAGCCGGGAGTGGAATTCCTAAGGGAAGGCCACTTGGCGTAAATATTAGAGTGGTTTAAGGGTATGTATATTAAAGGGTAATCGGGTAAATTCAAGATACGGGATTCGGGTATTCGGATTGACTTGAAACTTAGGTGATTTGTTAGGTACACCCTACAAATGTCATATTTGAACCGATTTTGGCTCGGTTGACCCAGAGTTGACTTTTTACCCAAAAGTCAACTTCAAGTCAACACTTGACTTAGAATTGACCAAAACCAAATCAGAGTTGACTAGTTGACTGAAAATCAACTGTTAGTCAACATTTGACTTGTTTGACCTAGGGTTGACCTAGGGTTGACCCAGGGTTGACCAGAGTTGACTTTTTGACCAAAAGTCAACTGTAAGTCAACCCTTGACCCAGATTGACCTAGTTTGACTTGGATTGACTTCCTGTGACTTTGTTTGACCTTGGTTGTCCTAGTGTGACCCAGTTTGGCTTAGTATGACCTAGTGTGACCTAGTTTAGCTTGGTGTGACTCAGTTTAACCCAGTTTTGACTTAGACTTGCATATCATGACTAGATTAGCTTTTCTTTCATTATTAAATCCTGTTTGGACTCATGGCATCTCATCTATAGGTCTGTGATTACTCTGAGCATCTGTTCACCTTATCAGCTCAGGACCACAGGCGAGTACATTCACTGATAGTTTTCATTGTCTTGATATCTGCTATATCCGATTCAGTTGTACTGTCTTACTTGATTCCTAACACGATGGTTCACGGACTAGTATATGTCGGATCCTGTCATGAGATGTTGTTCCCGAGTTACTTGGTATACACTACTAAAATCTGTCAAATCAGCGACGCCACAAGATGTCGCTAAATCGGAAAAATACGTCGCTAATATCTATTAGCGACGTATTTAGCGACGTTTGCACGTAGTCGCGATTAACCTAGTCGCTAAACATGAAAACGTCGCAATACGTCGCTATTGCGACGATACTTAGCGACACGAACTCGTCGCTAATTCAACGACCACCAGCGACGAAAAACGTCATCATTTACCGACGTAACCTAGCGACGTTGAGCGACTTGACATGCATCGATGCTGACCTGGCTTGAGAGCCAAATGGCGACGTTTTGCGACTTTTTGACGTCGCTAAAGTATCGACATATCGCGACGTTTAGCGACGTTCTACGTAGCGATATTTACTGACGATCAGCGACGATGTTCATCATAGTTAGCGACGTTGGGGTACTTACTTAGCGACGTTATTTTCGTCGCCGAACGTTGCTGAGCGTCGCTAATATTGAAAAAAAAATAAAAAAAATACAGCATTTGCAGCATCCCCTGTAGCATTTGCAGCATCCCCTACACCATTTGTTACAACAACAACGGTGTGTATCACGAACACAGTATTAAACAACACAGATACACACAATCACGAACACGTTTGAAACACAATCTCATCAATCAACACAGATATATGAAAATTTGTAACAACAATGTCAAACATAATGGTCCACAACTTAATTGCCAAGTATGGGAACGAATGGCTCAGAACACAACCCAAGATTCATTCTAGCATACATTAGTGTGAATCATCTATGTTCTGTACATATGGTGTAGTATATGTTCTTATCATATCTAGTATCTGAAGAATGTAACAGAATCAAGATGAACTCACATAATGTAATACTAAGACATCATCTACTACTATATAAGATATAGTGATAGGTTGTCGTATCATCATTGCCGAGGGATGAGGGTCAGAGGACAGTCAACTTTATCTACGGCTACATAGTTTCTGCCTCGCCAGTCGAATGGCTGCAGGGACTATGTCGTGATCACCATGTCGTACCGTAGATTAATGCAAATGGAGCTGGAGCCAAAATACAGAAACCAAAATATGATATCCACCTCAAGTGTAGAGTCGGGGGAGAAGAACTTTTCCACCCTCTCCCTCTCTCACGCTATCAACGTCACAACTTTTCCACCTCAAGTTCTGATCAAGCATTTTCCTTCTCCTCTCCTCCACCATGGCTCTGAACCCATCTGCTCCTCCCTACTTTCCTTTTTCTTATTTGACTCTCTCAGCCACATATGATATCCAGCTCAAGTGTAGAGTCGGGGGAGAAGAAGTGGGCAGGAAAAGGAGGGGGAAGCAGCACAGCCGATGGCATGACCCGGAGGAAGTACAGAGGTTTTCTTCAACATACGTAGGAGAACTATAAGGATATATCTTTTCACAACATATCACTTTGTCAAAGATCCGTAATGTGACAACCATGTTACCGTGGTGTCGGAAGACTAACATGTCATAATTTTCTAAGCCGTGTGTTTTGACATAATCCTCCAACCGGATTTCAGTTCTATGTAATAATGCAAGATTACTACATAGGAGGAAAGTTGGGAGGATTATGTCAAAACACACGGCTTAGAAAATTATGACATATTAGTCTTCCGACACCGCGGTAACATGATATTCACATTAAGGGTCTTTGACAAGATGACATATTGTGAAAAGATATATCCTTATAGTTCTCCTACATATTTGAAGAAAACATCTGTACTTCCTCCGGGTCATGCCGCCGGCTGTGCTGCTTCCCCCTCCTCTTCCTGCCCACTTCTTCTCCTCCGACTCTACACTTGAGGTAGATATCATATGTGCCTGAGAGAGTCAAATAAGAAGAAGGGAAGTAGGGAGGAGCAGATGGGTCCAGAGCCATGGTGGAGGAGAGGAGAAGGAAGATGCTGAATCAGAACGGATGGCTCAGAATACAACCCAAAATTCATTCTAGCATACATTAGTGTGAATCATCTATGTTCTGTACATATGGTGTAGTATATGTTCTTATCGAATCTAGTATGTAGTATCTGAAGAATGTAACAGAATCAAGATGAACTCACATAATGTAATACTAAAACGTCATCTACTACTATATAAGATATAGTGATAGGTTGTCGTATCATCATTGCCGAGGAGGGAGCCACTTTCCCCGGCTCTACAGAATCAATGCCATCCAAGGAAGGCAAAACTGAATCAGCATTGTCTTCCGGATCGTCCTCATCAAGGCATAACGGGCTGCTCAGCGTGCCCAGCTTCTTCAACTTCTCGCTGGCTACAGAGTCGAAATGGGAACGGGTCCTCTTTGCCGGCCCGGAGCTCTGACTCGCACTCGTCGCCTCGCTACCGGTTTTCTCTCCTCCTCTGACGCGGGTCATAAGAAAAGAAATTTTGTACCTCTTCTTCACATAAACATCATTGTCGCCTTGTACTCGAGCCTCCTCGTCTGTGACGCTATCCAACTTTTCGGTGCCTACATTGTCACTCAAATCTCCCCTTCGACTCATATCGTCCTCTTATTCGCCTGTCTTTTCGCTCCCTGTCTTGCAATCATCTGCTATCATCATCAACTCATTCGACTCCTTCTCCGAGTCTTCCTCCTCCTCCTCGGAGTCATCGGAGAAGGAGTCGAATGAGACGGCGGTGATAGCAGATGATTGCAAGACAGGGAGCGAAAAGACAGGCAAAGAAGAGGACGATACGAGTCGAAAGGGAAATTCGAGTGACAATGTAGGCACCGAGAATTTGGATAGCGTCACAGACGAGGAGGCTCGAGTACAAGGCGACAATGATGTTTATGTGAAGAAGAGGTACGAAATTTCTTTTCTTATGACCCGCGTCAGAGGAGGAGAGAAAACCGGTAGCGAGGCGACGAGTGCGAGTCAGAGCTCCGGGCCGGCAAAGAGGACCCGTTCCTATTTCGACTCTGCAGCCAGCGAGAAGTTGAAGAAGCTGGGCACGCTGAGCAGCCCGTTATGCCTTGATGAGGACGATCCGGAAGACAATGCTGATTCAGTTTTGCCTTCCTTGGATGGAATTGATTCTGTAGATCCGTGTATAAAAGAGGAAGAGATTGGGAGTAGAGTGGACCCGGAGGGAAATGAGAGATTGGAAGCTGGGTCAATATCCAAGAAGCGAAAGAGAGTCGAGGATTCTGATTTTGATGGCATAGAGGAAGAGGTTCGCGACATAACGAGAGGGACAGGGAAGTGGGCAGATGAAGGATGGCTCAGAATACAACCCAAAATTTATTCTAGCATACATTAGTGTGAATCATCTATGTTCTGTACATATGGTGTAGTATATGTTCTTATCGTATCTAGTATCTGAAGGATATAACAGAATCAAGATGAACTCACATAATGTAATACTAAAACATCATCTACTTCTATATAAGATATAGTGATAGGTTGTCGTATCATCATTGCCGAGGGATAAGGGTCAGAGGACAGTCAACTTTATCTACGGCTACATAGTTTCTGCCTCGCCAGTCGAATGGCGTACCGTAGATTAATACAAATGGAGCTGGAGCCAAAATACAGAAACCAAAATACAAAATACAGAATCAAATCCCTGGGTTCGCCGAAAATACAAAACACAGTTCTAATTCATATGTATTTTAAGTGTGAGAACGGATGGCTCAGAACACAACCCAACCGGAGAGGATACTCTGAGAGATCCATCTGAGTAGGACGTATACTCTGAGAGATCACCTTTACAAGTATGATATCAGTAGTGGGATTGAGTGTGTACGTCCTACTCAGATGGGTCTCTCACCGTTACTATTTTTTTCTGACAGCATGGTGGATGTGCTCCGTCAACGGATTCTTGCTCCGAGCCAAAACTTTGCCCCGAAGCTCAAGTGGACATCCTTCGTGTAGAGCTCGAGTGAGAGGTTTCTGACAGCATGGTGGTCTCCTTTGTTAAAGTATCCGTGCTCGTCCCACAACCAATGTGTGATGAGCACGGATACTTTGACAAATGAGACCACCATGCTGTAAGGAACCTCTCACTCGAGCTCTACACCAAGGATGTCCACTTGAGCTCCGAGGCAAAGTTTTGGCTCGGAGCAAGAATCTGTTGACGGAGCACATCCACCATGTTGTCAGAAAAAAATAGTAACGGTGAGAGACCCATCTGAGTAGGACGTACACACTCAATCCCACTACTGATATCATACTTGTAAAGATGATCTCTCAGAGTATACATCCTACTCAGATGGATCTCTCAGAGTATCCTCTCTGGTTGGTTGTCGTATCATCATTGCCGAGGGATGAGAGATTGACACAGTACTAATTCATATATGTAGTCCAATATAAATAGTCTAATATAAAAACAACCCAATACAAATAGTCCAATACAAATAAGTACTAATAGTTAATGAGAACTACGCAGCTCACGCAAACGCTCAGTGATACGATCACGCAACCACCTCAAAAAAGCGAGATCTTTGGCGTGAGGAGAGATGTCGTCCCTTGCAAGTGTTGTATGAATAGAACTCCCGGTCTCACTAGCTACCGATGTTGGATGAATAGAACTCCCGGTCTCACTAGCAACCGGTGCCACTTCCTCCTTAACTGTAGGAGGAGCCACCTCAGCATTCACTGTTTCCCTCAAACGATGTGCCGCTCCTCGGGTCATGGGTGCCATCTGGTAAGATCGATATTCACAAATAATATAATTATTACATAAGCAAGCTAACTAAAGGAACCATCATGTAATTTGAGTACATTTTCGAAAGCAGATAAAGTACAAAAAATTTGATTTTTTGCCAAGTGTGAGAACGGAACACAACCCAAGATTCATTCTAGCATACATTAGTGTGAATCATCTATATTCTGTACATATGGTGTAGTATATGTTCTTATCGTATCTAGTATCTGAAGAATGTAACAGAATCAAGATGAACTCACATAATGTAATACTAAGACATCATCTACTACTATATAAGATGTAGTGATAGGTTGTCGTATCATCATTGCCGAGGGATGAGGGTCGAAGGACAGTCAACTTTAACTACGGCTACATAGTTTCTGCCTCGCCAGTCGAATGGCTGCAGGGACTATGTCCTGATCACCATGTCGTACCGTAGATTTTGGATTTAAAATATGGTATTCAGGTCAACTTAATTCAGTCAAAGGGTACTGAACAGAAAATCTAATTAAGACTTTCAACTAAGCAGGCAGCCTGGACTGCTGTTCAGAACTTGGCAGGCAAAATCCCATACCATCTGATGACAAACCTATACACACCCTTGCCCAAGCCATTTGTTTCAGTAGGTAAAACATTCCAGGTTACTCAAGTAACCTGTCGTGCAACATTTGGTGTCAACAGCATTCCTTGTTAATTGTAACATGCATACTATCATATCCCAACTCTGCCAAAACCTGACCAACATACCCTACACTAATCATTCCATATTTCAGTAATGTCAGTGAGCTAAATCATACTCAACTGTCGAGAATACTTAGGAGAAAACTCATTCACAGGATTAGTATCCATCCTTCGTGACATAGCTAAAATTTTATAGGGCTCGATAATAATTATTAGTCAATTTATTCATCATTTCAAAACCCTGAAAATGCCCAAAAAACTTCCAGTATCAGTAAATAGGGCTCGAACCCTAAATTAGAATTCGAATCCAAGCAAAACATCAAATTGACAGTTGATATGCCCAAAAAAACTCCCAGTATCAGTATATAGGTGTCACACTGTGAGTCTCGTGTCCACACAGTGGGACACGACGTGTCCAAACCAACAAAATAGGTGTCACACGAACTAGAAGCGAGTCCACGCTCTCGTGTCCCCCGCAGCGAGTCCATTGTCAGTCTCGTGTCCCCCGCAGCGAGTCTACGCTCTCGTGGACACGAACTAGAAGCGAGAGAGAGAGCTAGAAGACGAGGAGAAACTGAGGAGGAGCTATCTAAGGAAGGAGGAGGAGGAGAAGGAGGAGCTACCTGAGGAAGGAGGAGGAGGAGAAGGAGGAGGCCGGAGGAGGGAGATCGCCGGAGGAGCGCCGCGGTGGAGGAGGCCGGAGGAGGGAAATCGCCGGAGGAGCGTCGCGAAGGAGGAGCGCGCCAAAAATTGGGGAAAAAAAATTTGTGAATGATCGGAAAGGAAACCCTCGCTGGCTATATGAAACGATTAGCGACGTCCTTATAGGACGTCGCTAAACGTCGCTGATATTTAAGAAATGGCGACGCTGCTTAAAATACGTCGCTACACGTCGCTATATCAGCGACGTGTACCGACGAACTTGCGACGCAGATTCCTATTTAACAAATTGCAGCCGCTAGACGTCGCTATTAGTCGCTGTTCGCGACAAACAGCGACGTCTTGGATAAACGTCGCTAAACCCCCAAAAATTAGCGACGTTCTATCTTGGAGTCGCTAAATACGTCGCTGATATAACTTATTTTGGTAGTGATATTGGTACATGACTTGACTTGTTACTTGTACTTGTATAGACATGGAATTGGGAGTGGGCTGATCACCTGCTTTTGAATCCCGTGTCATGACGTGTTATGTCCGGATCCTTTATACTATTCGGGGATGGGAAGTTATTAGTGGTTGTGTGATCAAAATTCCCATATTGTTCTATTGTACACATTGTTCATAGCTATACCCTCGCCTCACGACGGGTAAAGCCTTACCCTACATCGTTCATAGCTTTCCATGGTGACCGGCCTTACCGTTCTATTATACACATTGTTCATAGCCGGTCGGATGGAAAGCCTGATCATGTTTCCCAAGCCGATCACATAACGCTCTAATAATTCAAGGCACATTTTATGTTTACTTATCATATATCCTGTTCTGTTCTACATTCAGTACTTTCTTACCATGCTATGATATTCAGTGACTCACATGTTCTACATGCCTTTATGTTATACCTTGATTGGAGACTAAGTTCTGCTCGGGAGAAGGGTTACAACCCCGGTCCTTGTTTGGTTTAAGGGTTGTAACTCAGCTTCCGAACGGTTCCCAAGTCTTCATATATCTTTGTCTTGTAGTTCATTATACTGTCTCTTATAGAATTTGTCAATTCACATGGAACTGCTGTTAGTGTTTGTACTTGCTCATTTTTCTGACAATATACCGTTGATATATTACAGATGATTCTGAGGCAGATTGTCCGACCTATTATGGGGTCGAGTCTGATGGAGTAGACCTGGACCATGGCTTGTTAGTAGAGCCACTAGACTTTGCTCACCCTGAGTAGAGTAGCTTAGTTAGGGTTGCCTGGCCTGCGAGCCAACTTGTACTTTCAGACAGTAGTATTTCATATTATATTCTGTGACTTTGTGGTGTTGTGTATAGCTTCAGGCTTGTGTGGATCTCGAACTTATTTTCTGTTTTCATCTATCATATTTCCTTTCATGCTATCTATCCTAGTTTGCTTTGTGATTGAGACTGTATTGCTATGTCACCTCCATTCGGAGTGTATATACTGTACAGGTACCTTTATCTGTTTAGTTGTAGTATTTATAGATGACCTAGACAGCGTTCTACCGCCGATGTTGCGGCGTAGGTTGGACGTAACCACGTACTCGTTCCCCTAATCAGGGTGCGGGTCGTGACACAGTCAACTTGGCAATTTAATAAGAGACATTGATCTGATAGTAAACTAGATATTATCTTCATGGTAATCTTGTTTACCATCATGGACCTTGTATAGTCAGTCAACCTGGTCTGATAAATCAAGATCATCAGAGTTATCATCATCATCCAAGCCTTCTCCTATCACTATGTAGCATATGAAAGCTCCATAAAAGCTTTGTCCTATGATAAATCAAGATAGACTACTTGAAAACAATTCATCAACTTCTCTACTTTCACTCAGAAAACTGTTCAAGTCAAGTTAGATATCATTTGTTACTGTCAAAGTGTTCTTTGGTATAGCAAGGTGGTAAACCCTTGCTGACATCCTTCAGGATATTACAACATTTATTTCAGGCCCACCAAAATAGGACCTCAACTGCAAGGAAACAATCATATATTCTTTCCTATTGCTCCTGGCAAAGAAAAATATGAGAGACAATTTCCTGTATATAATAGAGAAATGTAATCGTTATTTAAAGATTTTAGGCCCCTCTGCTGCAAACTGAACTAGCCCACTACCACTTTCGACCAGTGAAAAAAAATAAAAATAAAAGTGCTACCCCTGAAGAAAGGTTCCATCAATTGCCACTGCCAGAATTGCAATAGATCAAATCTGCTGTCGACTGGTTACTCAGTCTCTTCACTCTTTTGAATGCCAATCATGCGTGCATAATCAACCCACCTGGAGTACAATTGAGAAGTTCGACATTTAGCAAGGAAAATGTTATTCCTTCACAAGTACATGCACTCATGCAAGCACATCAGACATGTACAAAAACTGAACACAATCTCAACAGAAATCCCAGAAAGCTACTTACAGTAAGGATCCCAAGAAAGTGTTTCCGGTGCGTGCTGCAAAGCACAGGGCACTAAGCACAAGTTTGTGTTTGTGTAGCAATGGCTCCAGAATTCGTTGTTCAAGCACACCAGCCACTATTTGATACCTATTATGGATATCCAACAGATAAATTGCATCAATGCATTCATGTATGTCAACATCAGTATCGTGCAAATGAAAGCCAATAAACATATAATACAACATGCAAGACTATGGAATAGAAGCAATGTAAAGTTGTTGTTTGGCAGTTAATCTCTGATGATTATTAGCACTCTAAATTAGAAGTGTAAGATATTAATATTCTATATTTCCAACTTAAGAATTTATCTGTAAACTGATGTTGTAGAATGGTTGAAACTAAAATCTAAAATGCAGCGTAAACGAACCATAACACGACACACAGCAGATGTTATTCGTAAACTAATGCTTAAAATTGTAGGGCACTTGGTTTCTCTCAATCTATGATTTGCCATGAGCAATGAACTAAAGCTATTCGTGCATATGAGACTATGACTCATCTCCAACATGAATCCTCACCCTTCTTTTCTTTACTTGGTCATAAAGCATGACCTACCCACTCACCATAAGTACTCAGTTTACTTACATATTTGTGCTTCCCACTCTGTGTTTCCACAATATTCTCTTATGTCATTCTGTTCTAAAATTAAGTTCGTTCTATGATTCTCTCTTCATTTTGATCCCTCTACTATTCTTTCTTGCCTCTTTTCTTCTAACCAATTCTTTTAAAAGTCTACAGTAATCATCACCCTTTTTGACTAAATCTGTCATAATCATGAATCGTCACCACTCACCACACTTGGCTTCCTCACATGTTCCCATCCTATTTTGCTTTTCTTCAATTTTCTCCTCTATCACTATTTGCTTATGAAGTTTTTTTCCTCTTCCCTTTCTACTCTCCATTTTTTCTTTATTCCGCCTAACAACCTTTCGCCATAACAAGATGTCATTAGCATTGGGAATTGGAGGAAAAAGTGTTACAGGGGTTTTGAAGAGCAAAGAAGACAGTATAGACCTTTCTCGTTCATGTTATGAGCTCTAGCAGTCCACTAATAGAAGAAAACAGGTAACCTCCATTTTCATACAAATTGTCAAGAAACAGTTATAATAAAATTATCCTGTCCTTGTGCTGAGAAAAAAACATTAGAAATGCAAAATTGAATCAATTCCCCAAGACTTTACCTGACTACATGCTGCCAAAGAATCTCACAAGACTTGAAAATACAGTATAAGCGTGAAATTTCATGCAGAAGATGTAATCTCTATTGGTGTTTAATAAGATTTGGAAGCCAGTTCCAAAGCTGAGATAGTGTTATTAGAGATATCTTCAGGTCAAAAGTTGATTCAAGGTATATTCCAAAAATAATGGAAATAGTCATCCATTCATGATGAGCAAATTGATGAGAAAAGTTCCACAACATGGAATTATTGCTGGTCCTGGTCTTTACAAAGAATGAGAAAAATCAACAGTGTTGATTTTCCTTTAACTACAAGACAGGTTTCAGATGATAAAAGCTCCTTAAAGCATCTTCTAGATGAACAAGAATTTTGTCCAAAAGCTTCAACAAAATTGTAGAAATGAATATAAAAGTTTGGTTTCTTACAACTAGAAATCAAAGATGGGCATGGAAAGGTATGATCAACAGTTGGAAATATGATATATAAGTTAAGATTGCATATTGATTGACAATAATTTAAAGTTGAATCTTGGGTTCTGTAAGCAGAAACAATTATCATAGCATAGCACATAATAATTCCAGAAAGAAGTTCAGAAACAGTTAGGAAAGAAGTATATGTACCTTAGATTACTTGAAACTGCCATGTATACACCATAAGCAACACTAGTTGATAGTATTGGGACCTCTGCTTCATCAGCAGAATCCTCTGACTTCCTCGCTTTAATCAACGCGTTTGTTACACTTGTTCCAATCTGGGAGGAAAGTAAAATTTAAAACATTCCCATAAAATACAATTCTGTAATAAACTGTAGAAACTAGCAGTACAATATGGTGACTTAAATTATCCATTCTTTTTGCATGTATAAACTAGTTTATATTAAGTTACACATTTCTGGGTAATGTAGAGTAATATCAATATACTGGTGTTCAAAAGGTGATTCAGGAAAGCATGAATTCTGGAGAAATGGCACTGCTTTACAGCAAACTGACCAAGAAATAAAATAAACAGAATTATAATATGCAAGAGAGAAAATTTTAAATAGTCGAAGGTAATAATTTTGTATTCACTACAATCATGTAGAACCCCATAGGATGACCCAGTAGCAAAGTGCCAAGTACCCTTTGAGTCCTTTGGGTAGGGAAACCATAATTAGACTACAGAGGAAGTTCTGCTGGTCCTATTTCTTTAGAGCTGAGAAAGTATCAAGACTTCTTGTTAAGTGTTGAACTGCAAGCTTTACAAAAGGGATACAGCTAACGTTGGCCCCTTCAAGGAAAACATTACTAAAAGAACCAATGCACACAGTGTGTGTGTGTGTGTGTGAGAGAGAGAGAGAGAGAGATCTACAACAAAAGAATCTAATATAATCACTAAGTAAAAGTACAGAATAGCTTTGATGAACCTGCAGAGAGAGGTTCGAGTTGGAGATGTCACTTGTGGAAGTAATGAGAGCTTTAAAAGAGCTAGAGGTAGTAATGAAGAAGCAAGGTGTTGGGGATGTGGGGGTATAAAAGAAATCAATATGGGTACAGGTAACTGGATATGCAATGAGGCATCTACGGCAATTTGGATTATAGAATTGATCCTCATTGATCTGCATCCATCCAGATTTTGACTATTTACATAAAAGACTAGTTATATCAAACATGTATCCATGTCTAATCTAGAAACCCTCCTTTTTCATGCTGAGTCTACATAATGTGCGTCACCCCAACACAAGGGAGAGTCGTATGGGTTTCATCAGGTCATCATGTTTTTGGCGGAGAGAAATAAAATGTTTGTGACTTTTAGAAAGAGAAAGCAATAGGTCATGGAAGACGGTGGGGAGGGATGACGCTGACAAGCTCGATGGCGGAGAGGCGGATGAGACCCAGCCCCTCCGGCGACTTCTTCGAGGATTTTCGATTTAGTGGAGAGAGTGAGAGAGATTTTCAACAGGGGTTCGACTCTCTAAATTATGTGTGGGAGAGAGAACCAAAGATAGGGGGGGGAGTCTGGAAACGAGGTTGGAAAAAGTGGTTTTGAAAGTTTTTTGAAAATAGAGTTTAAACTTTGTTTTTTCTGAAAAGTTTTTGGGACGCAAATATGGCTTGGAGGTACCAAACGTGTTTTACTTCAATTGCTGAGTTTGAACTCAGAAATATGAGTTTAAAAACACTACCAAACGGACCCTTAATCGTTTGAGATCAACCTCCTAATCAATTGGCCATGATAGACCTCCAGCATTTTGCCTACTTCTAGTGTATGATGGGTCGAGGCAAATTCTCGGCCGAAGGTGACGCTGGTGTTGAGATGCTGAAGCCACAATTCCTTTTCGGAGATAAGTTGGTCTCCAAAGATACAAGGATCCTGAAGATCAAGGAAGAGTGGTACTTTGGCAACTACGACCTTAGTCTGTATGTTCCACCGACCGAACGACAACTTCCGCTTTCGGTCTTTGCGTGTTTGGTCGAAAGGCGATGTATGGAGTGAGAGTTGACCCCTACTCAAGGTAGGGTGCTGGCAGGCCGCTGCAAACTGTACTCCCGCTCTAGGAAGAAAGATGCTTTCACGTACGTCCGTGAAGGAACATCTTACTCTTTGAGGGTATTGCGTCTAGGGCATCTTCTTAACGATTTGAGCCCAGACATTCATCCTTTTGGGGCTTCTCTTTTTGTCAAACGGCTTCTTGCGACGGAGGTCTCATACCCGAAGGAACCTTTCTGGGTCGAAAGTTGGGTCCATCCTGAATCCAAGTGGCGTAACTTGACTTTGTAGATATTAGCCAAATACGAGACTGAGCTGAAACAGATTGGTCTGTACTATGCAGTCAGAGCCACTGAGTACGGGATGGAGATCAATCAACATTTGTTCCTGGCCCTGCTGGAGTTATACAACACCATACCGGAACGTTCTATACTCCTGCGGGAGAGTTGGGGCTCACTCTCTACGAGATAATTATATGCTTATAAATTAGCTTTTGTTGGTTACAAGTGGATAGCTCCCATACTTCATTGATCCTCCATTTATACCACGCTTTACTTCAGTTTTAGCGTGATTATGGTTAGTCCAATTACAAAACGTGCCTGAATCACACTTTCATGGATGCGACTACATGTTTGCAGTCTAATACGAGTGCTTGTTGTTTTGCTAGATAAGACTCGGGACCGCAAATAAGTATGATCCTTCATGTGCATGTTGGTACTCTTGATATTATGAAACATATTGTCTCAACATATTCTGATCCTTGTCCCTATAATTCTAATAACTTGGATCATACATATTTAGCATTGGAGTAGCCATATTCTATACCCAAATATGTAGGTTTTGGATCCAAATTCGTATTCTTCACTTAAGTGTTTGGGCTCATCTTAAGTTTGACGTCTTTTCAGATCTAGTTACCAGATTAGAGAATGTGTAGGTTTTGGATTTATTTAGCATTGGATCATATATATTGAGCATTGGATCATACATATTCTGATCCTTGTCCCTATAATTCTAATAACTTGGATCATACATATTTAGCATTGGAGTTGCCAAATTCTATACCAAAATATGTAGGTTTTGGATCCAAATTAGTATTCTTCACTTAAGTGTTTGGGCTCATCTTAAGTTTGACGTCTTTTCAGATCTAGTTACCTGATTAGAGAATGTGTAGGTTTTCATAACTATTTAGCATTGGATCATACATATTTAGCATTGGATCATACATATTCTGATGAATCTGATCCTTGTCCCTATAATTCTAATAACTTGGATCATACATATTTAGCATTGGAGTTGCCATATTCTATGAATCTATACCCAAATATGTAGGTTTTGGATCCAAATTAGCATTCTTCACTTATGTGTTTGGGCTCATCTTAAGTTTGACGTCTTTTCAGATCTAGTTACCTGATTAGAGAATGTGTAGGTTTTCAGATCTATTACCATGTTCTATACACAAATATGTAGGTTTTGGATCCAAATTAATATTCTTCACTCAAGTGTTTGGGCTTATCTTAAGTTTGACATCTTTTCAGATCTAGTTACCTGATTAGAGAATGTGAACCCAAGTACTACATGGGATATAACAGGAGAATGGATCCAGCTTACAAAAAGAAGTAAATTTTCTCAAAAGTTTTATCATGATATAACAGGATCTCAAAGTTCACTGCAATAGTTAGAAGTTTTAGATAAAGAAATGCAACATACGTCGTAAAAGGAGAATGGATTGAATTTTTACCAGAGATGCACTGGTTCCAACTACAAAAAGTTTTGACCCATTTCGCTGCAAGAAGTACTCTCATGTTACTTACTATGATAGAACAAGTTGTTTGTTTCTCAGAGGATGTAAAAATTATTATCACAAACTAATGAAGCAATGTTGTTACTTTACCACTATGGATCCTATTCTCTGCAAAAATGAGTATGAAGTCCCTGCCAAAGCAACCTGTAGAATGGATATATCGGTTTTTAGAAAAACATACTAGTAAAAAGAATTGGATATAGAACCTGAAATACTTAATTATTAACTACATACATTGTTACCTGGAAACCATTCTCAGGACAGCTATAAAAGAATTTAGCAATAGGTCCAGCATTGAATGCAAGAGGCGGTCTTAGAGAAACAGTTGGAGCAGGAAGCCAGACAAGCATAAAATCTGCAACTATGGCCATGACCTATGAAGTGGTTTAAATTAGCAAGTGAAAAAAAAAGACTGAAAAGCAAAGACACGTATTGACACAATGACGGGGAAAATTAAGAGAAGCAATAAGTTATGTAGTAGGTGAAAACCCAATAATCAGCCATTGGATCAAAACTAATGGTTGGGATCAAAAATTTGTTACTTATGACAAACTTAAAGAGAAATGGCTAGGTTGCGACGTGTATATTTAGTTGGGATCATGTGCGATGCACACATGCATTTGGTATTAATATGGGTACTTGGTAGCCGATGTTTGGAGACGCAAGGTTGGCTGCAACTGCAATGCACCCACTTTAGTAACAAATTACCACATGAATCACACCAAATCAATGCTAAATATACATGTTGTGAACTTCAAATGTCGAACTTTTCTCAACTAATCAACTCTATTCTCTCTTTGAGAGTGACCCAAGATGTTTTTTTTACCATACACGCCTGCTAAGAAACTGAATACTTGGTTAACGCATGGTTGTAATATATAGCTTTGTAACATTGCATATAAACTACTGAAAAGGAGTATACTTCTCTGATAAAAGCCATACCACATCTGCAACAACAAAATCTATTTCTTTCATGAAATTCTCTCTGCGACGTTCCCATTCTGCAGCAGTCTAGAAATGAAATCACAACTGTCAGTGCCACAGGCATAGGGAGCCCAATACTGAGGTAGCTATGTAAAAACTACTCTCTACAAAATAATATAGTTAAAGTAATTGAATATCAAAGCACTTGAGTAACCAAGCAAATTGGTAAATAAATCCCATTAAATATTGAAATAACCTTAACAGGACAAGAGGCACCGTAACAGTAATAGGAGATTCCAAAAGGGAAGGTAGTAATATAATTCTATAAATGTAACGAATATGGTCACTAAGTAATTCAAACCTTTAGACACGAAGTTAAGTGCTCCAAGCATATTTTATAAAACTTCTGCATAGGCATGATTTATCTACAAAAATAAGCCATCTTCATTTAGCATTAAATATGGCTACTTGCCTGCTGACAAGTTTGTCCTTATATGAACAAATATCCAAAACCCAGCCATTACATGAAAGCATAAATGGTAGATCTAGGAGCATGTTTGACATCCAAAGCCCAAGCACCAATGGCAGCAGCTAATTCAGACACTGGGTCAATGAATTTCCACAATGGCCAACATTAGAGAACCTACTTTGCAGTCCAACATTGAAAAAGCCCACACCAAGGCGACATCACGAAGGAAGAACCAAAACCAGAAGAATATATCTATGTTGACCATACAGGGAGAACAAACCCCAACACGCACACACACAAAGGATGATTAATGGCAGTTCCATATGGAAAAATCAAAGGGCCAAATACTGTCATTATTCACAGGACATGCTATATAAAGTAGAGAGTATATAGGAAAGCCTCTTCCATGCCACCACTCTACGAAACAATATGGACACTCCAACGTGGTAGTCACGGTTGTGTCGGACACAACAAATACACTAGGACACATAAATGGTTTCCTCGAACGGTATTGGACACGGCATGTGCACTCTAAAATACACTAGGTCATGCCAAAATTGTGTCCTGTCCGCGTCTACACATATTGGAACACGGCAAGGACACTACAAAATGTTAGTCCCGGGGCTTGATCAAAGATCGTAGAACTAGATGTCGAGATCAGAGGTTCAAACAAACGTTCCCTTTCTGATTATTCTCGAGATCCACGAGGAACACTATAATATAAATCAGATTACAAAAGTAACAATAATCAGAAAATAAATCTCACGTTCTTTCTCGCAATCGCAGTTGCTGACGGACAGAACTGAGTTACAACTCAGAGAAAAAAGAAGAAAGAAGAAGAGAAAAGGTTCTTGCTGGGGTGATTAAGATCACCGTTGCTCAAAGCAAGATTCGTCCCACCACGATCTGCTTCCAGGAACCAGCAAGTTCACGAAGAACTTTTGGAACGCTCGTAAGTCAATATTTGAACCAGCTTGCATCACTGAAGTCTTCCACTACTGTCGGATATCTGCTGTAGTACAGTGCATACTTCTGAGTCCTCTTGAGATATCTCATAACTCTCTTCACGGCCTTCCAGTGCTCCACACCTGGGTTGCTTGTGAATCGACTCAGCATCCCCACGGTGAAAGCTATGTCAGGCCTTGTGAGTAGTTGCATACATCAAACTCCCGATGATGCTTGAGTACTCCAGCTGCCTGACGCTTTTCCTAGGATTTGGCTTCAGCTTCTTGTCACACCTGTAAGGAGTATCGATCCCTGGAAGATCCTGATATCCATAGCGTGTGAACATCTTCTCAATGTAATGAGACTGTGACAGCGCCACTCTAGTGTCTGTCCGGATGATCTTTATCCCTAGGATAACATCAGCTTCCCCTAAGTCCTTCATACTAAACTTAGATGAGAGAAACTTCTTTGTCTCAGTGACACATGCTAGTTCCGTACCCAGGATCAGCATGTCGTTCACGTATAGACAAACGATGACTCAACTTCCGTCAGCGAACTTTGTGTAAACACATTTGTCCATCTCACTGACTATGTAGCCGTTTGATCTAATGACTTTGTCAAACTTCTCGTGCCACATCTTGGGAGCTTGCTTCAGACCGTATAGAGATCTCACCAACCTGCAGACTTTGTCTTCAAGGCCCTTGACGATGAATCCTTCTGGCTGTTGCATGTAGATCTCTTCGGTCAACTCTCTATTCAGGAATGCTGTCTTCACATCCATCTGATGTATGACGAGCTTGTAAATTGCACTCAGAGCAATCAACATCCTGATGGTTGTCATCCGCGCTACTGGAGCATATGTGTCGAAGTAGTCGATCCCCTGCTTCTGAGAAAACCCTTTGGCTACCAGCCTTGCTTTGAACTTGTCAATAGTTCCATCGGCCTTCATCTTCTTCTTGAAGGTCCACTTGCATCCGATTGGTTTAGCTCCTTCAGGCAGATCGACCAACACCCACGTATTGTTGGAGGTTATAGAGTCATACTCATCATTGATAGCCCCCCCCAAAAGACAGCATCTCTGGTCTTTATCGCATCATCATAGGTAAGCGGATCAGCTTCCACATGATAGGTGACGAACTCATCTCCGAAGTCCTTCTGTCTCCTCACCCACTTAGATCTGGGTTCTGCGAATTATGGTTCAACAATTGTCTCTGGTATGACAATTTTTTTTTTCTTGGACCGCATCTTCTTTGGAAGTGATAGCCGCCTGTGCACTCATATTATTCTCCAGAATGTCTGCGATAACAATGTTCTTGTGCCTCGCAAATTTATCTTCAAAGAATTTGACGTCGCGAGATTCAATGATTTGATTGGTTTCAACATCAAGAAACCTCCGAGCATCACTTTTCTCAGCATATCCCAAGATGATCGTCTTTATAGTCCTTGTCTCAAGCTTCTGAATCTTTAAGTCCGAAAGCTTCATATATGCCAGGCACCCCCATACTCGAATGATGTTCAAGTTGGTCCGACTTTAAACCATAGTTCATGAGGAGTGACTTCGGAACCTGCGTACGACACTCTGTTCAGAATGAACGTAGCCGTTAACGCAGCTTCTCCCCAGAAGCAGTTTGGAAGACCTGCAGTCAACAGCATTGAGTTAATCATCTTTGTCAACGTCCTGTTCTTCCTTTCAGCTACTCCATTTGATTGAGGAGAATACGGATCAGTTGTCTCATTGACAATTCCATGTTCTTTGCAGAACGATGTGAATTCAATAGACATGTACTCTCCGTCTCGATCATTTCTGAGTCTCTTGAGTTGTTTTCCAGTTTGACGTTCAGCCTCAGCCCTGAACTCCTTGAACTTCTCGAATGTTTCGTCTTTAGACTTGAGCAGATAGACGAACGCGTACTTCGAGTAGTCATTGATGAATGTAATAAAATACTTTATCTTGGCCTTTGTGGAGAACTGTCTTAAGTCACAGATATCTGAGTGTACCAACTCCAAAAGATCTGTACTTCGATTCACCCGTTTGAACGGTTTTCTTGTGATCTTTGTCTGTGCATAAACCTCACACTTCTCCACCTCCTTACCCCCACATTTGGAGATAAGCCATAGACTAAACATTTTGTTTATTCTTTTACAATGAACATGTCCTAGTCTGTTGTGCCATAACTCAAGAGAATAACCAGAAGAAGAAACTGCATTGATCATTTTTGCAGGAGTTACAAGTTGAAGTTTGAACATCCCTTCGATAAAATAAGCTTTTCCGAAGTATGTTCCTTTGTAGGACATCACTATCTGTCCAGCATTGACGTCCATCCTCAAGCCTGCGTTACATAGCAGACTTCCAGAGACCAGGTTCTTGGCTATCACCGATACATGCTTCACATCTTGAAGCGTCAGCGACTTCCCCGAAGTCAGGTTCAGTACCACCGTTCCTGTCCCCAGTACTTCAGCTTGTGTCTGGTCCGCCACCATAACCTTCTCAAAAGTAGGCTTGTAAGTGGTGAACAACTCCTTATTAGAGCAAACATGGCAGGATGCACCCGTGTCCACCCACCAGTCGGTGTCAACAACAGTCGTGGCAACCTGCGCAATTATGGCAACCTTGTTAGGCTCACCTTGCTCTATCTGTTTGGACTTTGATCTGCAGTCTCTACGATAGGGACCCTTCTTTCCACAATTGAAGCAAGTCACATCTGACTTGGGCTTTGGCTTTGACTTGAACTGTCACGCCCCAGAACCAGAATACTGGAGAGCGGGGGCAGATATAGCCAGCTACGTATAATGAAATGGAATCCACGTCACTATACGGTCACGGCTGTCTAGATATATGAGGGTTTAACTACAATCCATCAGTCTTCTATGGTCATGAACAAGCCTATTGTCTCAATCACAAGCAAGTAATAGTAGTTACAAGATGTCAGAGCACCAAATATATAATAGCAAGGCGTCCCATACATTACATATTGGATGATCATAAAGCTAGTCGTACAAAATGTCAGGACTAGCAAGAGTTCAGTCATACATGATCAATCCTAGGATCTGTCAATCATGTTACAGCCCGTAGGCAGACAGTAAATAAAGGGCAATCGAGCTAACACGTGCTCGCTGGCTAAGCGCCTCAAAAGAATAATTTTACAAATAGAGTGGGAGGACAAAAGAAACCCACTCGTTGCCCTGGTTACGCCTGGTGGTCACCATCGAGCTGGAAGACAGGTGGATCCTCTGGTGCTGCTCCGATATCTGGCCACACAAAACCAGCTGGGTCAGACCCCAGAAAGAGCAAGTGCCACAAAGGAGGCTTCACTTAGGAACTAAAACCAGCATATCACAAATAAATAGTAAAGGTAATTAAAAGATAGTGATAATAGCTGAGATAACAATAATATATTGAACACGGAGAAACCATTCAAGTAGCCAGACTGCAACCCTTAAACCAAACAAGGACCGGGGTTGCAATCCTTCGCCTGAATAGAAACCCGCCTCAATTACTATTGATAAGGTAACAAGACAATAAACGAAGAGAGGACACAGAACTGCTCCGAAAGCCAGGTTACAACCCTTAAACCAAACAAGGACCGGGGTTGTAACCCTTCGCCTGAACAGAACTGGACCCCTGATCTTTATTGTTAAGGCCAGTATAAATAATCATGGTATTGAAGTAAAGGTAAAACATGACGAGCATGACAGGGGGTTACAATAAGACAATAAACGAAGAGAGGACACAGAACTGCTCCGGGAGCCAGGTTACAACCCTTAAACCAAACAAGGACCGGGGTTGTAACCCTTCGCCTGAACAGAACTGGACCCCTGATCTTTATTGTTAAGGCGGGCACAATAAGCAGGACGATATATGATAAGATAACCATGGAACTATTCAGATAGCCAAGTTACAACCCTTAAACCAAACAAGGACCGGGGTTGTAACCCTTCATCTGAACAGAACTTGGTATCCCATCATTTATCGATACAAGAAATCATGTCCTGATACAATCTTGTACAGGATCAGGATAAGACTAAGCTGGAATAAACTTCATCCAATCAATCACGGCCAATCAGGAGTACGGCTTGATACTTTTAACTAACTAGGGTTATCACAGGCCTAGTTACTAGCAAGATGCAATGAGATTATCCCAACAGCCACAAGCCCTGCAGACTATCCGGTTACCCAGGTCGAATGTCCATTTAGGAAGAATGCAACACATGACTGTGTGCTGGAAATGTGCCCTACTCGTCGGTAGGCTACAAGTCCACTGAATGCGCCCAGGTAACGGGATTGCCTGTAGCTGGGAATCTCTTCATGACTACTGAATCATTCTAGTTAATTAGCCTTAGTCAATTTCAGTAGGTACCCCTGACCGGGGTACTCAGGGGTCCCCATCCTAGACATGATGCAAGACAGTACTAGTTTATTTGTACAAACACAATCGTCCACGGTGTCCAAGTCTTTCATACTTGTCATGTCAGGCTAGCTGTCGTAACAGCATGCCGAGATATATCATGTCAGTTTACTTGTCAAGAGTGCGCCGCAGCGGGCCACTATCGTGTTCTATTCTTACAATATTATGAATGAGAGAAGCTTGCATAAAATAACTAGAGACATATTCTTGCTGCTAAGGAAAAGATCTACAACTTTCACGTTGGGAGTTGGAAGAAATTCGAGCAATAATTCAGTCAATTAGGACATATAACAGTTAGTAATAGTCAAAATATGCATTATGCGGCCTATTCTGCGACATGCATGCAACTGCGACACCATATGCGCCTACTGCGACATGCGCCTTAATGCGGCTCATGCGCGACATGATATGCGCCTATCGTGACATGCGCCTCATGTGGCTCAACTGCGACATGATATGCGCCTACCGTGACATGCGCCTCATTGCAACATGCGCCTACTGCGACATGCGCCTTCTGCGACATGGTATGCGGCTACTGCGTTATGCGCTTCATTGCAACATGCGCCTTCTGCGACATGCGCCTTCTGCGACATGGTATGCGGCTACTGCGACATGCGCTTCATTGCAACATGCGCCTTCTGCGACATGCGCCTTCTGCGACATGGTATGCGGCTACTGCGACATGCGCTTCATTGCAACATGCGCCTTCTGCGACATGCGCCTTCTGCGACATGCTGTGCGGCTACTGCGACATGCGCTTCATTGCAACATGCGCCTTCTGCGACATGCGCCTTCTGCGACATGGTATGCGGCTACTGCGACATGCGCTTCATTGCAACATGCGCCTTCTGCGACATGCGCCTTCTGCGACATGCTGTGCGGCTACTGTGACATGCGCTTCATTGCAACATGCGCCTACTGCGACATGCGCCTTCTGCGACATGATATGCGGCTACTGCGACATGCGCTTCATTGCAACATGCGCCTACTGCGACATGCGCCTTCTGCGACATGATATGCGGCAACTGCGACATGCGCTTCATTGCAACATGCGCCTACTGCGACATGCGCCTTCTGCGACATGCTGCTCGTGCTGCAGATGAACATAGAAATGACCAGAAATTGTTTTGGCCATAACTTCCTCATCCGAAGTCGAAATCAAGCAAAACAAAAGCCAAAACTGCATGAAATTGAATTCTCTACAACATAGAAACACTAGTTTTCAAAAATAACCAAGTTTTAGAGATCAAAACCAAGAAAAACCGAAAAGTTTACAAACTTAGATCTACAAGAATCCATCCATCAAATCCAAAAATGTCAAGTTCTAAAGAGGCTTAGAATCAAGTAAGGAAGAGAATGGAACAATAAAACTTGAGATCCATCATGAAGCAAGTTTGCACTTGCCTAAGCTCTCTCTCTCTCTCTCTCTCCTTCCTGGTAGGTGTAGAAGTAAATATGGAGAAGAAGAAGAATAATGAATAGAGAGAAAGAGGAGGGGTTAATAAATGGGGATGGTGGTGGTAGGTAGGGGTTTTCTTTTGGTTCATGATGAACCCAAAAGCAAACCAAACCAAGCTAAGCCGAACCAAGCTAAGCCATAACAAATGACATGCCAAAATAACCATGCAGGAAAATACGCAATACGAGTCAAGAATACGTACACGTATACCAAGATACGTAATACGAACTATAGGCATTACAACTCTACCCACCTTAAAAGAATTCCGTCCTCGAAATTTAATTAAGATGCTAGGATTGCAAGGACAAGCTATTCTAATCGTAAGCTATAACAAGCAGTCTATCATGCAGTCATTTATTCAAGCAAGGAATTGAAAGCATAAGGCATAAGGAAGACATTATACCTTACGAGTCAAACAGGTCGGGATATCGCGATCGGATATCATCCTCACGCTCCCACGTCGACTCACCCAAAGAGTGATGACCCCAAGCAACTCGGACTAACTTGATAGTCTTGTTCTTGAGTGTCTTCTCTCTTCGGTCCAATATAGACACGGGCCTCTCCTCATACGAAAGGTTGGTACAAACAACCAATTTCGAATGATCCAGGATGTGGCTCGGGTCCGGGATATACCGTCGCAGTTGGGATACATGGAATACGTCATGCACCTCACGTAGCGACGGTGGAAGAGCGAGACGATAGGATACATCTCCTACTCGCTCCAGAATGTCGAACGGCCCTATATATCTAGGACTAAGCTTTCCTCGCACGCCGAAACGAATGACGCCGCGGTTAGGCGAAATCCTCAGGAATACATGGTCGTCGACAGAAAACTCAAGAGGGCGCCGATGAGAATCGGCCCAATGACGCTGGCAATCTTGGGCAACTCGAAGATGATCTCTGACTTTTCTGACCACTTCAACGGTCTGAGCAATCATTTCCGGACCAAGCATCTGCCTCTCTCCAACATCATCCCAGGCTAGCGAGGATCGACACTTCCTACCATACAGTGCCTCGAACGGTGCCATCTGGATACTGGCCTGGAAACTGTTGTTGTACGAGAACTCCACCAGGTGCACATGATCTTCCCACGAACCACCAAAGTCGAGTGTACATGACCGCAACATATCTTCAAGAGTCTGGATCGTACGCTCCGACTGGCCATCTGTCTGCGGGTGATAAGCTGAACTGAACTGGAGGTGAGTTCCCAAACTTTCTTGCAAGCTACGCCAAAAGTGCGACGTAAATCTTGAATCTCTGTCTGAAGTGATACTGACTGGTACACCGTGCAACCTGACAATCTGCCGGAGATACATCTCCGCTAGCTGAGCCGTCGACTGACCAACTCTGAACGGAAGAAAGTGAGCCACCTTCGTGAGCCTGTCTATGACAACCCAAATAGCGTCTCTGCCCGCCGGGGATCTAGGCAATCCAGTCACAAAGTCCATGGTTACATGCTCCCATTTCCACTCGGGAATCGGCAATGGTTGAAGTAGTCCAGCTGGTCTCTGATGTTCAGCCTTAACTTGTTGGCAGACTAAACAACGAGAGACAAACCGGGCTATCTCCCTCTTCATGCCATTCCACCAAAAGTGCTGGCGGATATCACGGTACATCTTCGTGCCACCAGGATGAATGGAATACTGCGAACTGTGAGCTTCCGTCATGATCTCCTGTCTAATATCTCCACTGGGTACACAAAGACGCTTACCATGTCGAAGTGTACCGTCTTCATGGATACATAACTCTGATCTTCGTCCCGCCTCACACTCTGCTCTGAGTCGCTGAAGCTTGGAATCTGCTGACTGCGCCATCCGGATCCTCTCGACTATAGTGGACTGAACTTGCATGCTGGCCATCAATGCCACACTGGAAGGGAGAACAACTTCTATACCCATCTTCTGAAGATCGGCTAACAGCTCTGGTTGCGCTGTTAGGAAATAAACTCCGGCTCTCCTGCTCAATGCATCTGCAACGACGTTGGCCTTCCCTGGGTGATACTGCAAGTTGACATCATAATCCACAAGCAGCTCCAGCCATCTCCTCTGACGCATGTTGAGATCCTTCTGGGTGAAAACATACTTCAGGCTCTTGTGGTCGGTGAAAATTTCCACCCTATCTCCGTATAGGTAGTGCCTCCACAACTTAAGTGCAAACACTACTGCTGCCAGCTCCAAGTCATGGGTTGGGTAATTCCTCTCATGATCACGAAGTTGTCGTGACGCATAAGCTATTACCTTCCCATGCTGCATCAGAACACATCCTAAACCTCTGCCCGAAGCATCACAATACACTGAGAATCCTCCAGTTCCATCTGGAAGCGTGAGAATAGGAGCTGTCATCAAGCCTCGCTTCAACCTCTCAAAAGAATCCTGGCATTCTGCTGTCCAAGCAAACTGCACATCCTTGCGGGTCAACTGGGTCAATGGCGCAGAAATTCGAGCAAAGTCTGAAACAAATCGCCGGTAGTAGCCGGCCAAGCCAAGAAAACTACGGACTTCTGCCACTGTGCTAGGTACTGGCCATGTTTCAATGGCCACGATCTTCTGGGGATCCACTTCAACTCCTCCTCGGGTGATGATATGACCCAAGTACGAAATACGATCGAGCCAGAACTCGCATTTACTAAACTTGGCATATAACTGGTGCTCTCTGAGAATCTGGAGGACAACTCGGAGATGCTGCTCATGCTCCGCTTCACTCTTGCTGTAGACCAGGATGTCGTCTAGGAACACAATCACGAACTGATCCAAATAGGGCATAAATATGCGATTCATGAGGTCCATGAATACAGCCGGCGCATTGGTTGCTCCAAATGGCATCACAAGGAACTCCCAATGCCCATACCGGGATCTAAAAGCTGTCTTCGGGATGTCCTGCTCTCTGACTCTGATCTGATGGTACCCTGATCGTAAGTCGATCTTCGAAAATACTGACGCCCCTTGGAGTTGATCAAACAAGTCATCTATCCTCGGGAGAGGGTATCTGTTCTTGATTGTCACTGAGTTCAAGGTACGATAATCAACACACAATCTGGACGTACCATCCTTCTTTTTCACAAGAAGCATCGGGGCTCCCCAAGGCGATCCACTAGCACGAATGAATCCCTTAGTTCTGAGTTCTTCAATCATCTTGTACAATATCTCTAGCTCTGACGGCGCCATCCTGTAGACTCTCTCTGACACTGGGGCTGTTCCGGGAATCAAGTCGATGGTGAACTCGATCTCCCGCTCTGGCGGCATCCCTGGAAGCTCTTCTGGGAAAACATCCGGAAACTCTTCGACTATCCGAGGTAACTGCACTGCTGCTACTGCCATCCGCAATAATGGAGGAGAAGGTTCAACTCCGCCTCGGGAGAAAGAAAACTCTGGCTCGCCTGGAATGCTAAAAATAACCCTGCCAATGTGGCAGTCTATCCTAGCATACTGGTCCCTCAACCAATCCATCCCTAAGACCACATCATAATCGGCCATCGGGAACTCTATCAATCTAGCGGGGAATTCTCTACCGCTAACTACGATCCGACACGAGGAAAATACTCTATCTACTCCTACAAGTCCGTTACCAGTAAGTATATTAAGCCTTACCGATAATGACTTGGGCTCCAATCCTACCCGTGTCGCGAATCGTGCAGACATAAATGAATGCGAGGCACCAGAATCAAATAATACTGAAGCTGGAAAGGTGTTGACGAGAATAGTACCTGCTACCACCTCACCTGGTGCTATTCCTTCTTCTCCCATGGTCAAAGCCAGCACTTGACCATGTCCTCTGGGTGCGGGTCCCCTCTGCTGAAAATTCCTCTGCCTGCTCTGGATCAGGGCTTGGGCTTGGGCATACTGCTGCGGTCTCTGCTGCTGGAATGCCTGGGCCTGCGTCGGCAATGGCCTCGGGAACGGGTACTGCAGCTGCTGCTGCTGGATTGGTGCTGGTCCTCTAACTGAAGGACTAGAGAAGGCGGATGAACTCCCCCTGTTCGGGCAATTCCCAACCCTGTGGTCTGGGGCACCACAAACCAAGCACAAACCTTGTGCTCTACGACATTCTGATACCACATGCCCTGGCTTCCCGCAGTGTGAACATCCCACTACGGAAGACTGCTTCTGCTTCTGCTGCTGAGGGTGCGTCGGGGTGGAATGCTGAACCGACGTCACTGAGGCCGCCCGCCTCGGAGCTCCAATGGTCAAAGCCCTGGCTGCCGGGGCTGGTGCTGAAGACTGATTCATCTGGCCGTGAGATCGCTTCCGACCTCCGGTCCTATCCACGATCCTCTGGGATGTATACTCATGCCTCCGGGCTGCTCTCAACACTGCATCAAAAGTCTGATGTTCAAACTGCTCCACCGCCAATAAAATCTCTAGGTGGAGCCCCTGCTGGAACCGCTGGGCTCTATCGAACTCGGTCGCCACCAAGGTGGGAGCAAACCGACTAAGCCTGGAGAACTCGGCCGCATATCCATCGACCGTCCTGCCCATCTGCTTCAGATTGGTGAACCTCGTCTGTAGATCATACCGAGCTACAGCATCAAAATACTTGGTCTGGAATCTCTCCCTGAATACTGCCCATGAAATAGGGGCCACTAATCCATCGGCCTGCGCTGCCCACCAGCTGCGGGCAAGATCTAGTAACTGCAGGCGCACTACGGCCACCTTCTCATTCTCTGGAGTCCTGGCTGCTTCTAGAATCACCTCTGTGTCCTGAAGCCAAGCATCTGCAGCGATCGCATCTTCACTGCCGTCGAAGAAGGGAGGGTTCAAGCGCTTGAAGCTGTTGGCCGCGCTATTACCCTGATGACCTCCTCTGGTCAAAGCATCTGCCACCGCCTGGTGCAAGGCTTCTCCGCGACGATCCTGGAAAGCTAATAGGGACCTGATGAGACCCACCAAAGTGCCATCATCATGCTCTGCTGGCTGGACGGGCTGAACTGGTGGTTCTCCTTCGGTGGGCACGACTCTCGAGGCTACTCCTGAATGCTGGGCTTGATCTCCAGGTTGCTGCTGGTCCGCGGGAGGAGCTCCGTCTTGCTGATCGGCAGGTCCAGGAACAATGCCGCTGAAGAAGACGACATAGGGAACAATAAGGAAGGACCAGGACAGATCAACGATACAAGCATGTGATCAGGTCAAGATTTTCAGGGATCAAGAGGATACGAGTAGAGATCAAGGGCGAGTACTGATTGAGACATCTATTCGGTAAACCCTCACATATCGTGAATTACAAGACCTGCATGGGCCACCACTAAAACCATATCACGCCCCAGAACCAGAATACTGGAGAGCAGGGGCAGACATAGCCAGCTACATATAATAAAATGGAATCCACGTCACTATACGGTCACGGCTGTCTAGATATATGAGGGTTTAACTACAATCCATCAGTCTTCTATGGTCATGAACAAGCCTATTGTCTCAATCACAAGCAAGTAATAGTAGTTACAAGATGTCAGAGCACCAAATATATAATAGCAAGGCGTCCCATACATTACATATTGGATGATCATGAAGCTAGTCGTACAAAATGTCAGGACTAGCAAGAGTTCAGTCATACATGATCAACCCTAGGATCTGTCAATCATGTTACAGCCCGTAGGCAGACAGTAAATAAAGGGCAATCGAGCTAACACGTGCTCGCCGGCTAAGCGCCTCAAAAGAATAATTTTACAAATAGAGTGGGAGGACAAAAGAAACCCACTCGTTGCCCTGGTTACGCCTGGTGGTCACCATCGGGCTGGAAGACAGGTGGATCCTCTGGTGCTGCTCCGATATCTGGCCACACAAAACCAGCTGGGTCAGACCCCAGAAAGAGCAAGTGCCACAAAGGAGGCTTCACTTAGGAACTAAAACCAGCATATCACAAATAAATAGTAAAGGTAATTAAAAGATAGTGATAATAGCTGAGATAACAATAATATATTGAACACGGAGAAACCATTCAAGTAGCCAGACTGCAACCCTTAAACCAAACAAGGACCGGGGTTGCAATCCTTCGCCTGAATAGAAACCCGCCTCAATTACTATTGATAAGGTAACAAGACAATAAACGAAGAGAGGACACAGAACTGCTCCGGAAGCCAGGTTACAACCCTTAAACCAAACAAGGACCGGGGTTGTAACCCTTCGCCTGAACAGAACTGGACCCCTGATCCTTATTGTTAAGGCCAGTATAAATAATCATGGTATTGAAGTAAAGGTAAAACATGACGAGCATGACAGGGGGTTACAATAAGACAATAAACGAAGAGAGGACACAGAACTGCTCCGGGAGCCAGGTTACAACCCTTAAACCAAATAAGGACCGGGGTTGTAACCCTTCGCCTGAACAGAACTGGACCCCTGATCTTTATTGTTAAGGCGGGCACAATAAGCAGGACGATATATGATAAGATAACCATGGAACTATTCAGATAGCCAAGTTACAACCCTTAAACCAAACAAGGACCGGGATTGTAACCCTTCATCTGAACAGAACTTGGTATCCCATCATTTATCGATACAAGAAATCATGTCCTGATACAATCTTGTACAGGATCAGGATAAGACTAAGCTGGAATAAACTTCATCCAATCAATCACGGCCAATCAGGAGTACGGCTTGATACTTTTAACTAACTAGGGTTATCACAGGCCTAGTTACTAGCAAGATGCAATGAGATTATCCCAACAGCCACAAGCCCTGCAGACTATCCGGTTACCAAGGTCGAATGTCCATTTAGGAAGAATGCAACACATGACTGTGTGATGGAAATGTGCCCTACTCGTCGGTAGGCTACAAGTCCACTGAATGCGCCCAGGTAACGGGATTGTCTGTAGCTGGGAATCTCTTCATGACTACTGAATCATTCTAGTTAATTAGCCTTAGTCAATTTCAGTAGGTACCCCTGACCGTGGTACTCAGAGGTCCCCATCCTAGACATGATACAAGACAGTACTAGTTTATTTGTACAAACACAATCGTCCACGGTGTCCAAGTCTTTCATACTTGTCATGTCAGGCTAGCTGTCGTAACAGCATGCCGAGATATATCATGTCAGTTTACTTGTCAAGAGTGCGCCGCAGCGGGCCACTATCGTGTTCTATTCTTACAATATTATGAATGAGAGAAGCTTGCATAAAATAACTAGAGACATATTCTTGCTGCTAAGGAAAAGATCTACAACTTTCACGTTGGGAGTTGGGAGAAATTCGAGCAATAATTCAGTCAATTAGGACATATAACAGTTAGTAATAGTCAAAATATGCATTATGCGGCCTATTCTGCGACATGCATGCAACTGCGACACCATATGCGCCTACTGCGACATGCGCTTTAATGCGGCTCATGCGCGACATGATATGCGCCTATCGCGACATGCGCCTCATGTGGCTCAACTGCGACATGATATGCGCCTACCGCGACATGCGCCTCATTGCAACATGCGCCTACTGCGACATGCGCCTTCTGCGACATGGTATGCGGCTACTGCGACATGCACTTCATTGCAACATGCGCCTTCTGCGATATGCGCCTTCTGCGACATGGTATGCGGCTACTGCGACATGCGCTTCATTGCAACATGCGCCTTCTGCGACATGTGCCTTCTGCGACATGGTATGCAGCTACTGCGACATGCGCTTCATTGCAACATGCGTCTTCTGCGATATGCGCCTTCTGCGACATGCTGTGCGGCTACTGTGACATGCGCTTCATTGCAACATGCGCCTACTGCGACATGCGCCTTCTGCGACATGATATGCGGCTACTGTGACATGCGCTTCATTGCAATATGCGCCTACTGCGACATGCGCCTTCTGCGACATGATATGCGGCAACTGCGACATGCGCTTCATTGCAACATGCGCCTACTGCGACATGCGCCTTCTGCGACATGTTGCTCGTGCTGCAGATGAACATAGAAATGACCAGAAATTGTTTTGGCCATAACTTCCTCATCCGAAGTCGAAATCAAGCGAAACAAAAGCCAAAACTGCATGAAATTGAATTCTCTACAACATAGAAACACTAGTTTTCGAAAATAACCAAGTTTTAGAGATCAAAACCAAGAAAAACCGAAAAGTTTACAAACTTAGATCTACAAGAATCCATCCATCAAATCCAAAAATGTCAAGTTCTAAAGAGGCTTAGAATCAAGGAAGAGAATGGAACAATAAAACTTGAGATCCATCATGAAACAAGTTTGCACTTGCCTAAGCTCTCTCTCTCTCTCTCTCTCTCTCCTTCCTGGTAGGTGTAGAAGTAAATGTGGAGAAGAAGAAGAATAATGAAGAGAGAGAAAGAGGAGGGGTTAATAAATGGGGATGGTGGTGGTAGGTAGGGGTTTTCTTTTGGTTCATGATGAACCCAAAAGCAAACCAAACCAAGCTAAGCCGAACCAAGCTAAGCCATAACAAATGACATGCCAAAATAACCATGCAGGAAAATACGCAATACGAGTCAAGAATACGTACACGTATACCAAGATACGTAATACGAACTATAGGCATTACATGAACGAAGCCGACTTCACCTTCAGATGGTTGAAGTCTTTCTTCTTCTGGTTGTGAGAAACCTTATGCTTCCCCTTGGAGTCCCCCGCATGCATCAAGTTGGCCTCTGCCAACTGTTTGGACAACGTGTCCAATTTGTTTTTAGCCATCAACTCATCTCTAACATTGATGTTGTGAAGTAGTTGATCTATGCTGATTTGCATCTTCTTCATGTGCATGTCCGAGATAAAACTGTTCCATTCTAATAGAAGCTTGGCAACTATACCCCCTACGACAAAAGCGTCGACAAGTGGCATACTATCGTCCTCAAGTTTTTGACGTAACTTGAGGAACTCCTTGACTTGAGGCAACATCGCCTTGTCGTCCTCAAATCGCATGTTCCAGACCTTCTCAGTCACATGGATCTTGTTGCAGTTCTCATCCGCCTGATAATGCTTCTCTAGAGACTCTCAGACGACCTTAGCATGGTCCGTCTTGCTGTATGACTCCGCCAGAGTATCCTCCATGGAGTTCAAAATCATCAGCTTGCAGAGATTGTTGTCTCTCCTCCATTTGTTCTGTTTTGCGGTTGCAATCGCAACTGTCCGAACAGTAGCATCATCCTCGTCTGGAATCTCCGGTTCTGGTTCTGTCAGAACATAGTCTACCTCTGCCAGTTGCAGATTCATGCATACCTTCCTCTTCCAAGAGTTGTAATAATCCCCGTCGAATTTCTCAAATTTGTTGAAACTTGTATCCAGAAGTTTTGTACGGCTGTTCTCCATCTACAAGGATCTTGCTTTGAGATTGTTAGTCACAGAGCTTGATCAAAGATGGTAGAACTAGATGTCGAGATCAGAGGTTCAAACAAACGTTCCCCTTCTGATTATTCTCGAGATCCACGAGAAACACTATAATATAAATATGATTACAAAAGCAACAATAATCAGAAAATAAATCTTACGTTCTTTCTCACAATCGCAGTTGCTGACGGACAGAACTGAGTTACAACTCAGAGAAAAGAGAAGAAAGAAGAAGAGAAAAGGTTTTTGCTGGGGTGATTAAGATCACCGTTGCTCAAAGCAAGATTCGCCCCACCACGATCTGCTTCCAGGAACCAGCAAGTTCACGAAAAACTTCTGGAACGCTCGTAAGTCAATATTTGAGACTTGAACAGGCTTCTGGACTTTACGGACTCCCTTAACTCTCTTCTTGGTGCATCTTCCAAAAGAGGCCAATGGGCTCTATTTATAGAGTAGAGTGAGACTTCACCTTTTCTCCTATCTGATGTGGGACTAAAATACCAATACTCAAAAATAGAGTTTGATATTTTAGATCATCCCACAATCACAGTCCACGCCTACCCTCTGAACACTCCCGTGCATGCACGAGACAACCTAGAGTCCGTGTCTGAGTCCGAGTCCGCACAACAAAAATCAACTTGCATCCTTGTTGGAATTAATCCTTTTTCCTTCTAGAAAAATACTCCCACGTGGCACACACTTGTGCCCCACCACACCTTATGTGCACACCTCAACACAAGCAATGCATTATATTGAGATACTCACCATTTGGTGTAGCCGATGAGGGACTATCTTTCCTAGTCTAAAGGCAAAAAACACCAACACAAACTACACTATGGCATGCTAACACGGTATCCTGTCTGTGCCACATTGTCCATTTTGTGTCATATTTGTGTCCGTGCTACAGTCGGCCAATATTCTAGCTGTCAACCAGAAAATGAATCTTGGGGACAGAAAAATGTCCATCCAAACAACTTCGTGCAAATCCAAGAAGCATGGATACTCGAAAATGCTTGTCGTGTCTGTGTCAGACACTCGGGACACGCCAAAATCCTGTGGCCTGTCCGTGTCCCCATGTCCATTTGTCGCTAGGTGCTCAACAACAAGAGGTGGGAAGAGATTTGGACCTTGGTGAAGATCCCGACGCCGCACTCGATCCCGACCTTGGCGAGGAAGAGGTCGTCGGCGAGCAGCCTCTCCCTGAACCCGGCGAACTGCATCAGCCACCGGAACACCGCCGACTTCTCCAGCTCTGCGAACCTCCGCACGATCTCCGCCGGGATCCTCCCCCCCTCCACCGCCGCCGCCAGGTCCGCCGGGAGGCTCTCCGTGCCCCTCCCCAGCTCCGCCAGCGCCATTGCCGCCTCCTCCCTGTTCCTCTTCCCCGACGAGTCCTCCTCGTCCCCACTCCACCCCCCTCCGCCGCCGCCAAAATTACCGTTGCTGCCATTGCTCCCGCCGTTCCCGCCGTCGGCGAGCGATCGGACGGCGATAAGGGGAGCGCCCGGCTTCGCCGACCGGGGGCGGACGGAGAATCCGACGGCGGAGGGCCGCCGGAGCTGGAGGGAGAGGCGGTGGGGGTTCTGGGTTTTGTTGAGGGCAAAATGGGACGAGGAGGAAAAAGCAGAAGCAGCAGCAGCCGCCGCCATCGCTTTCTTTCAGATTCTTGATTCCTCACACTGAGTTGTTGCTCTTTCGTTTCGGCAGATGCAGCGGAGCCTTTATATATATATATATATCGTGGTAAGAGGACGCAAATCTTAGGTGACAGGTCGGCCATGGAGGGACTCTCATGGGTTGGTTAGTTGGGAGGTGGCTGGGGAATGTAATGTTAGGTGGAATTAAGGGAGTGTTATAGTTCTCTCCGCCTGGACCTGGAATTTTTGTAATGAGATTCGGATTTGCCAAGCAAGTCAAGTGAGAGGGGAACTCCTAGAAAGGGGGGTGTTGTTTCCTCAGCTATTACTTAATTTTCTCTCCCTCTCTGTTGTGATTATACACCCTATGGAGTGATCTCTCTCAATTTCAGTGACGTAGGGAGCCAAGATTTCTGTTTAGGGGCACGACCCAAATGTGACAGCCTTCGACGAATCGCGGGTCCGTGAAATGGTAGATCCGGATAATCTCATAACTAAACAAAATTTACGTCGTAGATCAAGCTCGAGGTTGTGCATCCAATGACGCAAGTCTCTTTGCGGTCCAAAGCGCGTATGAAAATAATTGTAAAATTTTAAAAAAATATGGATAAGATAAAATTCGATGTATACGAGCCAAATTCGTTGCACCAAGTCGACAAATTCGAGCTCCATCTATTTGCACACGTCGGCCCTGACCGTACGCACCTTTCAGTACAATTTGATCGTGTTGGGATTGCCCGGATCAACAAACGATAACCAAACCGCGATTTTTAATTAAAATAGAAATGTTCAAGTAGCTCACTTTGATCTTCAGGACGACTGATTAAATTAATGTGAAGGGATAAGAGTTTACCAAGATCAAGAAAGAGCGTTCCTCACAAAATTTCGATTTGCAATTACGAAGTATGCTTGTGCGACGTCAGCCTCCCAATGTTTTTTTTTCCTATCGTGGATGCTCTCTATTTTTTTCCTTCCTCCATTATTTCTTTTCGGACTGTACTCTGACGAGCTGGTTAGTGACGAGGTCTTTGGCAGAGGGTCGAGGGTGGTCGTGAACCGTTGCCATTGCTAAGTTGTTGCTAGCACGTCGACAAATTCGAGCTCCATCTATTTGCACACGTCGGCCATGACCGTACGCACCTTTCAGTACAATTTGATCGTGTTGGGATTGCCCGGATCAACAAACGATAACCAAACCGCGATTTTTAAATAAAATATAAATGTTCAAGTAGCTCACTTTGATCTTCAGGACGACTAATTAGATTAATGTGAAGGGATAAGAGTTTACCAAGATCAAGGAAGAGCGTTCCTCACAAAATTTCGATTTGCAATTACGAAGTATGCTTGTGCGACGTCAGCCTCTCAATGTTTTTTTTTCCTATCGTGGATGCTCTCTATTTTTTTCCTTCCTCCATTATTTCTTTTCGGACTGTACTCTGACGAGCTGGTTAGTGACGAGATCTTTGGCAGAGGGTCGAGGGTGGTCGTGAACCGTTGCCATTGCTAAGTTGTTGCTAGCACGTCGACAAATTCGAGCTCCATCTATTTGCACACGTCGGCCATGACCGTACGCACCTTTCAGTACAATTTGATCGTGTTGGGATTGCCCGGATCAACAAACGATAACCAAACCGCGATTTTTAATTAAAATATAAATGTTCAAGTAGCTCACTTTGATCTTCAGGACGACTGATTAAATTAATGTGAAGGGATAAGAGTTTACCAAGATCAAGGAAGAGCGTTCCTCACAAAATTTCGATTTGCAATTACGAAGTATGCTTGTGCGACGTCAGCCTCTCAATGTTTTTTTTTCCTATCGTGGATGCTCTCTATTTTTTTCCTTCCTCCATTATTTCTTTTCGGACTGTACTCTGACGAGCTGGTTAGTGACGAGATCTTTGGCAGAGGGTCGAGGGTGGTCGTGAACCGTTGCCATTGCTAAGTTGTTGCTAGCACGTCGACAAATTCGAGCTCCATCTATTTGCACACGTCGGCCATGACCGTACGCACCTTTCAGTACAATTTGATCGTGTTGGGATTGCCCGGATCAACAAACGATAACCAAACCGCAATTTTTAATTAAAATATAAATGTTCAAGTAGCTCACTTTGATCTTCAGGACGACTGATTAAATTAATGTGAAGGGATAAGAGTTTACCAAGATCAAGGAAGAGCGTTCCTCACAAAATTCCGATTTGCAATTACGAAGTATGCTTGTGCGACGTCAGCCTCTCAATGTTTTTTTTTTCTATCGTGGATGCTCTCTATTTTTTTCCTTCCTCCATTATTTCTTTTCGGACTGTACTCTGACGAGCTGGTTAGTGACGAGATCTTTGGCAGAGGGTCGAGGGTGGTCGTGAACCGTTGCCATTGCTAAGTTGTTGCTAGCACTTTTTTACTACTGTTGCCCTGGGCTACAACTGTTCTTCTATCGATTGAGATTCTGACAAGAGGAGGGAAAAGACCCAAGGTGTGCGTGTGAGACTCATCTTACCTTATCGGTATTTGTATGCGGATATGTATTCATGTATCGTATATTATATTTTCTCATTTTATGATTCATGTATCTTGCCAGGATTCATGTATTGATAGTTTTATTGTAATGGAGATTTTCTGTTTTCCTGAGTATTGAGAATCGAGCGACTAGTATCGTGCGATACCCCTGTTTTCGAGTAAATAACTTAATGACGTATGCAACTTATTATTTTTATGTGTTAATGACAACCGTAGTGATCACCAGACTGATAAAGACTTGTAGAATACCCATTGGCTTTACCATATACCTGTCCTAGGACCCATGCGTAGAATGATTTCTTAAAATTTTCAAAAATTAGGAATTGACAATCAAACAGGTATACCGTCCGACTAGAGTTGACTCAGCCATTGGTTATTAACCAAGTCATTTCTTCGTCAAGTGGTTTCTTGGTTTTGTTTCAATGGCTGAGATTGATTGGAGGGGTCATGGGTTGATGATGTGACTCAACTATTGGCCATGATTTAATCCTCTCTCATTTATAAACCCTTTCATTTTCTCTCTTCTATCATTTTCTATCTTATTCTTCTCTCTCTCTCTCTCTCTCTCTCTCTCTCTCTCTCTCTCTCCATTTCCTTTCCATTTCTTGCTTGAGCTAGGACTTGGTCTTAAGACCGAAGAGTGGTTTCAGAATCCCTCTTGGTGGTGGAGTGAAAGTTTAGGCTTAGAGTTTGACCTAGGCAAGTACATCTTGTCATTCTCTTGAACACATTGGGGTTTTCATGTATCTTGATATTCCCATGGTTATTATTTCATGATTTTGCTCCATACATGATTCTAGATTAGTTTACTATCACGTCCCAGAACCAGAATACTAGAGAGAGGGAACGGACGTAGGCCAGCTACGTAATGCGAACATTGCGAAGTACTCCAGTACCCCATATTATGGTCATGTATGTCAATAATATTGGGTATCCTAGCATGCAATCACTCTATGGCTAAATCTAATCTCATATCCACAGGCAATAACAATGAAATAATGGTACAAATGATAATCCATAAGTCTACTAAAATAATGAAGACAAGAGTATCTTCCTACATAGTTCCTAACATCAATACAAGAAATATACCATTTTATAACGCTTACAAAAATGTTATTATAATGCTTTATAAATAAGTGTGACAAAGATTTAGAAACATCACTTAATATGACGTTTTGAAGGATTTTCCAGTCTATTATTACGGTTTTTTTTTTAAATAAACGTCACAGTACATACTTTTATATCCCTTATGTACTCCAGTGTTATGAAAGGTTCAAAAAAAAAAAAAATTCGTGCCGCGCTCGAAAATTTTCGAGCCCCATTAATAGATCCCTCTTTCTCCTTCTCCTAGTTACTCTACTTTTTCTTTTTATAGTTCTTCCTTTTCCAAACCGCCCCTCTACTTCCTCTCCTTCTACTCTGGCTCCCTTTGCCCCCGCACCCCCCTCCTCGTTGTCGCCGGAACCCACTCCTCCTCGCTTCCGGCTCCGCCATCTCCCCATCTTCAAAATTCTTATATCTAATTTTTTTTGGTGACTTTTGTTGTTATTTTTTGGCAGTTCTGTATATTCCAGGGTTAGGTTTCCAGATCTGCGTGATTTGCTAAAATTTGTTCGATTCAGTGGGATTATTGTTGATATTTGGCTTTACTAGAATCGAATTTAGTAAGTATTCAAGAGAGAGGACTAGTTTGGTGACCTTGTAGAAGTATGATTATGGATTTTAATTATTTAGGAGGTCCTTTCGATCGAACTAGTTTTACTCATTTCACATTGTTGTGTGTTTATTTAGGAAACTTTGTTGTGCTTGGCATATTGATGCATGAGGAATGATCCCAAGAACTACTTCACCTATAAGGTCGGGGTCTTTGCCAAGATGGGCCAATATAAATGCTTCCTAGAGACCTACTTCATCCGATCGATTGGCCTATTACAAGCTTCTATTTAATTTGCATCTTTGTTTTGCTTACTTTTTTTTGTTGAGCACACCAACTGTTTGTTAAAATTCTTGTATGGATTACTAGAGTTCTTGGATGCGTAGGTCCCCGATCCACACAAATACTATACGACCTTTTGTTCATCCTTACATCTATTGCAGAATGTAAAATATTAGCTGAAAACAATCTAGATCTTGTAGGTAAAAAATATTGATGCAGAGGGAAGGCTTACGTGTTGGTGTTTTTGCCTTTGTACTAGAAAAGATAGTCCCACATCGGCTACACCAAATGGTGAGTATCTCAATATAATGCATTGCTTGTGTTGAGGTGTGCACATGAGGTGTAGTGGGGCACAAGTTTGTGCCATGTGGGAGTATTTTCCTAGAAGGAAAAATGATTAAATCCAACAAGGATGCAAGTTGATTTTTGTTGTGCGGACTCGGACTCCAGGATGTCTCGTGCATGCACGGGAGTGTTCGGGGGGTAGGCATGGACTGACACACTTCTATGCTGATTGTGGGATGATCTAAAATATCAAACTCTATTTTTAAGTATTGGTATTTTAGTCCCACATCGGATATGAGAAGAGGTGAAGTCTCAACTCCACTCTATAAATAGAGCCCCTTGGCCTCCTTTGAAAGAGGTACCAAGAAGAGAGTTAAGGGAGTCTGTAAAGTCCAGGAAGCCCGTTCAAGTTTCAAATATTGACTTACGAGCGTTCCAGAAGTTCTTCGTGAACTTGCTGATTCCTGGAAGCAGATCGTGTTGGGGCGAATCTTGCTTTGAGCAACGGTGATCTTAATCACCCCAGCAAGAACCTTTTCTCTTCTTCTTTCTTCTTTCTTCTTTCTTCTCCTTCATCTGAGTTGTAACTCAGTTCTGTCCGTCAGCAACTGCGATTGCGAGGAAGAACGTGAGATTTATTTTCTGATTATTGTTGCTTTTGTAATCAGATTCATATTATAGTGTTCCTATTGGATCTCGAGAATAATCAGAAGGGGAACGTTTGTTTGAACCTCTGATCTCGACATTGAGTCTACCATCTTTGATTAAGCCTCGGGACTAACAATCTCAAAGCAAGATCCTTGTAGATGGAGAACTCTCGTGCTTCTCTCATCGATACCAGCTTTAACAAGTTGGAGAAATTAGACGGAGAACATTTCCAAATCTGGAAGAGGAAGGTCACCTTTAATCTTCAACTCGTGGACGTAGACCATGTTTTGATTGAGGATGAACCGACGATTCCAGAAGGAGGAACTGCCGATGCTATTGCTGCTGCACTCGTCAAGCAGAGCAAATGGAAGAGAGCAAACATCATCTGTAAACTGCTGATTCTCAATTCTATGGAAGACTCTTTGGCAGAGTCATATTCCAAGAAGGTGAAGGCCAAAGAGATCTGGGATTCTTTGGGTAAGCTATATGAAGATGATGAGAACAGGTCCAAAATCTTCATCGTTGAGAAGTACCACAAGTGGCTCTTCGAAGACGAGATGACGGTGCTACCTCAAGTAAAAGAATTCCTGAAGTTGTGCCAGAAGTTGGATGACGAGAAGATGTCCTTCGTCGACAAGTTTGTCGTTGGAGGGATAGTCTCGAGACTTCCTGCTGGTTGGAGCAACTTATATGCTAGAATGCATCGGAAGAAGCTGGACATTAGCTTGGAAGATCTTCTACAAGAGATCCACGTTGAGGACGAAATACGATCTCAATATAAGATGGACTCTCTGTCCAAACAACTGGTTAAGGCCAACTTAGTGCAGACAAGAGAGTTCAAGGGGAAGCAGTTGGCTTCTCATCACAAGAAGAAGGACTCCACTAATCTAAAAGTGAACGGTCCTTCGTTCAAGCAACAGAAGTCCAAGTCCCACGTGACTTGCTTCAACTGTGACAAGAATGGCCACTACATGAGTGAATGCAAATCCATGCCCAAACCAGAATAGCAGGTATAACTAAACTTGGTTATTTTGATTACTTAACTTGGTTGCTATTGTTGCACAGGTTGAGTTATCTAGCGTGATAGCTGACTAGTGGTCTGACACTAGTGCATCTGACCACATGTGCTCTCAAAGGAGCTGTTCACCAAGGACGAGCCATGTTATGATGAAGGTCTCGATGGCGAACATATATCTAGCAGAAGTTTTGAAGATCGAGACAGTGGTTATTAACCACCGACAAGGACACTGGAATGCGTGTTGCACGTACCAGAGATTTTTCGGCGATCTGATCTCAGAAAGTCTGTTATCTGATACAGACTTGAAAGATGGACATTCGTACTAGCCAGATGGTAATTTTTTGGCGAGGAACATGCTTCGAAAAGATGTTCGGTGCTGAAGGAATGTTCGAACTTCTGCTGATGGCGATGAAGTTACTTCATTGAGTGGACTGAGAGTTGTTCTATGACAGAAGCAGACTCAAGCTGTCCTACCGGGACCTTATCTTCGGAATGTGGGGGTACGGAGGTGGAGGTTTAAGGTCTGTACAGATACAAGACTGTTGGGAAACTGCTCAGACGATTGAACTAAAGTACTGATCATCTGGAGTTAGTACACTCAGATATCTGTGACTTTTATCAATTCTCCACAGAGGCCGATTCGAAGTGTTTCTCTAAGTGCACGTTCGCATGAATTCTCAAGTAGAAGGATGCAGCATTCGAGTAGTTCAGAGACTTCAGGGCTGAAGCTGAACGTTAAACCGATCTACAACTACTCAGAAGTGATCGAGATGTACAGTATAGGTCTCATGAATTCGTATCGTTCTGCAAAGAACATGGAATCATCAATAAGACTACTGCTCCATATTCTCCTCAATCTAACGGGGTAGCGGAGAGGAAGAACAGAACATTGACAGAAATGATGAACTCAATGCTGCTAACTACGGGTCTTCCTAAATGCTAATGGAGAGAAGCTGCATTGACGATCACTTTTATTCTAAATAGAGTGCTGTATGCAACTTCGGACGTAACTCATCATGAGCTCTGGTCCAAAGTCAGACCTAACTTGAATGTCATTCGAGTGTGGGGGTCTCTGGCTTATGTGAAGCTCCCAGATCTGAAGATTCAGAAGCTGGGGACTAGGACTACGAAGACGATCTTCTTGGAGTATGCCGAGAAGAGTGATGCTCGGAGATTTTTTGATATTGAGTCAAATTATATCATCGAATCTCGTGAAGACAATTTGCAAGGCACAAGAATATTGTTCTTACGGATAAATCGGAGAACAATAAGGGTGCGCAAGAAACTGAAGTTTTCAATAAAGAAGTAGTCCAAGAAGATGTTGTTGTTGAAACAACGGTTGAACCAGAACTCGCTGAGCCGTCGTCGAAGCGAGCGAGGAGGCCGAAGAACTTCGGAGATGACTTCGTCACCTATCATGTGGAAGCAGATCCGCTTACCTATGATGAGGCGATGAAGACCAGAGATGATGTTTTCTGGAAGGAGGCGATTGATAATGAAATTGATTCCATCACCTCAAATAACACTTAGGTGTTGGTTGATCTTCCTGAAGGAGCGAAACCCATCGGATGCAAATGGATCTTCAAGAAGAAGATGAGAGCAGATGGAACTATTGACAAGTTCAAGGCTAGGTTGGTGGCCAAGGGATTTTCTCAGAAGCAGGGAATCGAATACTTTGACATGTATGCTCCAGTAGCCCGGATGACCACCATCAGAATGTTGATTGCTCTCGCAGCGATACATAATATGGTGATACATCAGATGGATGTGAAAATGGCATTCCTGAATGGCGAGCTGACCGAAGAGATCTACATGCAACAGCCAGAAGGGTTTGTCGTCAAAGGTCTTGAAGACAAAGTCTGCAAGTTGGTAAAATCTCTGTACGGTTTAAGGTAAGCTCCCAAAATGTGGCATGAGAAGTTTGACAAAGTCATAAGGTCAAATGGCTACAGGGTCAGTAAAACAGACAAGTGTGTCTATACGAAGTTTGCTGACGGAAGAGGAGTCATCGTTTGTCTATACATAGACGACATGCTAATCCTAGGTACGAATATAAGCTGTGTCACGGAGACAAAGAAGTTCCTCTCGACGAAGTTCAGTATGAAGGACTTGGAGGATGCTGATGTTATCTTGGGACTCAAGATCATCCGGACAGACACTGGACTAGCGCTGTCACAGTCTCATTATGTTGAGAAGATGATCACTCGTTACGGGTATCAGGATCTTCCAGGGATCGATACGCCGTACAAGTGTGATCTGAAACTGAAGCCTAATTCAAGAGAAAGCGTCAGGCAGCTGGAGTATGCAAGCGTAATCGGGAGTTTGATGTATGCTACTACTGCCACAAGGCCAGACATAGCTTTCGCTGTGAGAATGCTGAGTCGTTTCACGAGCAACCCAGGCATTGAGCACTGGAAAGCTGTGAAACGGGTTATGAGATATCTCAAGAAGACTCAGACATATGTACTACACTACAGCGGAGATCCGTCGGTTGTGGAAGGCTTCAGTGATGCCAGCTGGTGCTCAGAAGTGGAGAGCGAGAGGTCCATAGGTGGATACATTTTCACAATGGGTGGAGCTGCTATATCGTGGAAATCGAAGAAGCAGGCTATGCTATCGCGATCATCCATGAAATCTGAGTTATTTGCACTTAATACCGCAACGTAGGAAGCAGAATGGCTTCGGGAGCTCATGTATGATCTTCCAGTGGTTGGGGCACAAATACCGGAGATACCGATATACTACGATAACCAGGTGACTGCGGCGGTGGCATCAAATGACCTCTTCAACGGGAAGAAGAGGACTGTACGGTTGAAGCACATGACAATACACGATCTCATCAAGAGGGGTGTTATTGCAGTGATTGATGTTCGGAGTCAGGAGAACCGGGCGGATCCGTTCACCAAGGGCCTCAAGCGCCAGCTGGTCGATGACACAGCTTGTAAAATGGGCTTGAAGGCATTCTGATATTGTGTTATTACAATCCTACCATAAAGTTTTATGCTATTAGTTCAAAGAGAAATCTACTAGACATCTAGCTTTTGGTTCAAGGGAGGACTATTAACCAGAAGAATATCATGAATGGTGGGTACTTGTCCTCTGTGACATGGAGAGGTTACTGACCTACAACTACTGTTGTCTACTGTTGTTTTCTGTGGAAAACGGATCCTGTGGGAAGGTTGGCTTAAATGCCTTAATGAGTTCTCAGGCAGAGTGAATGCCTGGAGTGCTTTACAGGAAGCACGGTAGCGCAGCACTACAAGGAGTGTAACTCCATGCTATAGTGGGGTGACTCCACCATGAGGTTCCCAGGTAGGGGTAATGCCTCGGGTTTGTAAGCTAAGTCACAGCGGAGTAGCACCGCAAATAGGCAGGTAACCTAATGTTGTATGATAATCGTAATAAAGAGAGGTAGACAACACTACAAAGAGGACGATGTCCTTATGTTACAGTGGCATGACACCACGAAGAGGTACCAGGTAGGATAAAGCCTCGGCTTTCCAAGCCATGTCATAGCGGCGTAACACCGCACGGAAGCGCAAGGCTTCATGCTGGGTAGTTTGGTACTACAAAGAGGCTTGTGACCTCATGCTACAGTAGTATGACACTACGATGAGGTACCCAGGTGGGGTAAAGCCTCGGCTTTAAGCCATGTCATAGCGGCGTAGCACCGCAAAGAAGCGCAATGCTTCATGCCATGACTCTTTATAAAGAACTCACCTATAGTGTATGGACAGAGATATCAGGCCGTCTTATGAGGGTAAACTTGTAGACGCCCAAAAATTATACACTGAAACCAGGCTGGCACAAGGCCTTCAATGTACAGCCAGAAGCACAGTTGATGTCATTATGTGAGTAGGAAGAATTGCAGTTATGATGCAGAATTCAAGGCTTAGTCCATTCTTGTATCATGCTGTTATTTAACCTATGCGGGAAGATTCAAGTCGTAGCGACATCTCTCCTAATGCATGATGGGCAGTCACTGTGGGGAACGCTCAACCCATATATTGAGATATGTGGAAGATTGTTGGTGTTTTTGCCTTTGGACTAGAAAAGATAGTCCCACATCGGCTACACCAAATGGTGAGTATCTCAATATAATGCATTGCTTGTGTTGAGGTGTGCACATGAGGTGTAGTGGGGCACAACTTTGTGCCATGTGGGAGTATTTTCCTAGAAGGAAAAAAGATTAAATCCAACAAGGATGCAAGTTAATTTTTGTTGTGCGGACTCGGACTCGGACACGGACTCTAGGATGTCTCGTGCATGTACGGGAGTGTTCGGGGGGTAGGCGTGGACTGGCACACTTCTATGCTGATTGTGGGATGATCTAAAATATCAAACTCTATTTTTGAGTATTGGTATTTTATTCCCACATCGGATAGGAGAAGAGGTGAAGTCTCAACTCCACTCTATAAATAGAGCCTGTTAGCCCCTGTTTTTCAAAATTTAATTTAATTAGTGTTAATTAGTTGCTAATGACCTATTTAGCTTTAAAATAATTTAATATGATTTTAGGAATTTTTCAAGAATTTTTAAATGATTTTTAAATAGTTCTTAAGTTAAAATATATCATTTTGTAATTAACTAAATTATTTTAATATCATTTTGCAATATTTAAATTTGTTTTAATAGGAGTTTGCAAATATTTATTTGCAACCTATTTGGTTTGGGGCTTTCTGTAATTTCCTAAAACTACGGGGACCTAACTGCTAAACCTACCTACCCTCCCCACGTTCTCTCTCTCTCCTCTCACTCACCCACTCCCCACGACCGGCCAGCTGCCCCCGCTATTCACGACCGACCCCAGACCCTAGCCGACCTCCTAACCCTATAAATAAGACCCCCAGACCAAACCCTAACTCTAGCACACCACCACGACCACCCTGACCCCCTTCGTCCCCGATGAGAGACTAAACCCTAACCCTAACTCCGGCGAGTGCAGCGTCGCCCCCCACAGCGACCATCACCGCCCACAACCGCCACCACTCGACGCGCCACACCGAGACGAACGCAGCGCCACCCGAGCGCCGCGTCCCCGACGCCCTAGCCGCCGTCCAGTGCCCCCGACTTCCACCCCCGACGCTGGACACGTGAGTAGCAACTTCAAACCGTGTCGTACGTGTCTCGTACACATATATATGACTCGCCAGGACACGCGCGACGTGATGGTGAGTCTGGACACGTAAAATTTGACCCGTACGTGTCGTGCATAGCGCGGACATGGGACTCGTGTGTCCTTAACTGTCAGGACACAGAGACAAGGGTTAACGGGTTTAGATTCGTGTTATCGGGTTCAAACCCATTAACCTAAAAACCTAAATAAAACTAACCCGAACCTAACCCCTAACAGATGACTCGGGCCGACCTCCTGGCCAGCCCGACCAAGCCCAAGAACCCGACCCCCCTGGGCCGAGTTCGAACCCCCCTCCCTCTGTTTTTGTTTTCTTTTTTGTTTTGTTTTCTTTTTGTTTTATTTTATTTTAAATATATATATATATATGTATAAATGTATTTATATATATATATGTATATATGTATTTAAGTATATATATTATTATATATATACTGTTATATATGTATATATACAGTATTTGTATATGTATATATATATTTTATATTTGGTATTTTATTTTATAAGTATATATATATATATATATATATATATATATATATATATATATATATATATATATATATGGGTTCATGTGTATATATATTATTATATACATACTATCATACTGCTTTGCACTAATGACTTCTGAAGTAACATATCACATATATATTCTAGACTTCTAGTATGTACAATAAAAAGACAAGCAAATTACATATTCAGAAGTTAACAAATATGAAGCCTTTATTCTAATTATTATTATAGTACATGAAATCAAACTATTCAAAGCATCCACTAAGTAGTTGCAAGACATTAATTCTAATCTTGGTTCGGTCTTCATCGTACTATGTACATGTCAAAATAATTAAAGCTTTAATTATTAGCTATAAGGAATCGATGCTCATTTTAGTCATATTTACATAGCTACAAGGAATTTATGCCATATTAGCTACAAGGAATTTATGCCATATTCCTTTCAATGCTTTTGCAAAATCTGTTTTTTCTTGTGAAGTTATATGGACACAAACACGATATAATATACTATGACATGGCGACACAAACACACTCATTTTAGTCATATTTACATAGCTACAAGGAATTGATGCTATATTCATTTCAATACTTTTGCAAAATCTATTTTTTTTTCTTTTGTTCTTTTCTCTCCGCTATTGTCACGACTCGTTCCCGAATAATCGTATACGAGTCGGATACGTCCTGTTGGAAATTTACTTCAAAACTTCGGATTAAAATCTGCAAGAAAATAAATTAAATTAAAGTTACCGGCCTCCGGGAAAGTCGTGCACGAAGCACTGCCCTAAGAGTTAGTTCGGGTCTATGTGCAGACTGAATCCGAACGCCTCTAGTGGTAAAATCTCCGCTCCACCGGAATCTCGTTGCCGCACACGACGTCGAGAGAATGACCCCTACTTAGCTCCGCCCAGAGCAACAAATGAAGAACAGTATTTCAAGAGGAAAGAGAATTTGAGAGAGAGAGAGCTTTCGCAATGATTTTTTTTTTCATGTGAAAGAGAGAAGGAGGAAACCTCATTATATAGGCTATTAGCCAAAGGATGGAATAATGAGGATATTAAAATAGTCTTAAATTTTAACGTTACAAAAAATTGTAGCACATGATAAAAATGTGATACATTGGATCTAGACATGATTCAAACATTCAAAAGTTATAGAATTGTAACGGTTAAAAATAAATGATGAGGAAAAAGGTTTTTTGTAATTAGCTACAACAATCCCCTCCCCCCCAAAAACCAAGTTCCGAAATAACAGAAAAAAGAAACGAAAGAGAAAAGTTAAAGGTGAGAAAGATTTCTGGGCAGTTGAATACTATGCATAAATGAGATGGACTACAGCCTTGAATCTCACGTAGTGACTATTGTCTTTTGTCTGAAGAAGAACTTGATGGACTACGCCTTGAATCAGTCTTCTTGAACCAGACTCAGAAATTAGCACACATAGTACGCTAGAGGTACTTGGGTCTATCGGGTGGCGCGTTTGGTTGGCCATGTGCACTTTTACATATTCATGAGAGTTGTCTAGGATCGCCCTGTCCTATAGTCGCGGCCCTCACGACCTCTCATATAGGTAAGTCCATAAGGGTTGGTGATAGGAATCAACCCTGCATATCATGCTTGGACTTATTAAGAGTTTAAACTCAACCTATCCATATCACAAAAGGAACACTGTCACCATAGGGATGGGGTATGAATGTACACATGTACAGCCTCCTGGGCTTTTATTTTAAAGAGAATTTAATCTCATGTCAGTGTTCCATAATAGTCACCTAGTCCAGTTTGTTTCTACCCATTGAACCGGCTTCTTGGGATCTCCAGTCAGACTCGGTTGGGTTGCCACTGCTGGTGACTATACTATGGGCTTAACCCCATCCCCCTCGATGATTCTAGGATCAATGTCCTAGACAGACCCTTCGTCAAGTGGTCTGTAAAGTTCTTTTCTGACTTTATATAGTCAAGAACCACATATTTGCCCAATAGGCTCTTTATTGACTTGAAACGCAGCTGCAGGTGCCTGTTCATCTTAGCATTCACAGAATCATGCTTTAGTAGTTCTATAACAGATTTATTATCACAGTTTATAGAAATTGCAGGAATAGGATGAACAAAAACAGGTATATGCATAATAAGATTTCTGAGACATTCGGCTTCTGTACATGTAGTATCCAAAGCTATCATTTCAGAGTCCATTGTACTCCTGGCTATAATAGTTTGTTTACATGATCCCCAGGAGATTGTGTAACTCCCAGTTTTTTGAAAATGGGGTATTTTTGAAAATTTATTATTTTAATTATTACTAATGATAATTTAGTCATGATATGATTTTTGGTGATTTTTAGTGTAATTAAAACCATTTTCTAAGTCATGACTTATGACTTTGTGATTTACTAATGAAACCCTAGTGTAACCTTAGAGTTACTTGTCCTAGAGACTAACCATGATCATGTGAGCCTAGTCATAAGTTTAGAACATCAAAATTATGGTTTTAGCCTAAGGGGTATTTTGGTAAATTTCTAGGAATTAAGTAGGATTAGGGAAATTTTACTATTCATGGACTTTTGATTAGTGACTTGATAATCCCTAACCTAGTTACCCTAATCTATAGGTTAACCCCTAACCTAGAATGACCAAGGGTTAGATTTTATCATGAATCAAGGTGTCAAAATATCTATTTTTACTTTAATAGATAGTTTGCTTGATTTATGCAAAATATCCATTTAAGGCACAAAAAGTCCTTAGCTTAGCCAAGAAGTTTTGAACCCCCCATGCCTAGTATGGCCGGCCAAGTGACCCCATGATAGCCCCTTGCCCCCTCTCTCCTATATAGCTAACACTTAGTTCATATTCCCATAGTTACATGAAAAATCAAAACCAAGAAAAACCTAGAAAACCTTCCACTCATTCTTCTATAACTTTCTCATTTCAAGAGATTTGAACCTCTAGTTTTCTCCATTAGGTCACCTACAATCTAAGGGAGCCTAGGGAAGTGTGCTACTCAAGTTTCACCAAGAGAGGACAAGTTGAGGCTAGAGGATACATCACCCTCTTTTAGGGATTTTCAAGACTTTGTGCACCAAGAGATAATTATTCCTAAACCTTGTTAATATAGTGTTTTTCCTCACAATTGCATGCATCTAGGTAACCCTAGCTCTGTTTTTAGGTTTGGTAAATTTTAGGGTTTGTTTGGTGTCGTATCGGACACGTATCCTATTTGTCAAAACATTGAATTTTAGTGTAAATAGCTCACTGTCACATGAAAATTTACTCACTGTTTTGTAAATATATTTAAACCAAAATGAAGCTTAGACCTAGCTAACCCTAACCCCTACTCACTGAGCACAAGTTGGCCTTGTGTCGTGTCCAAAACTGGACACAAAGCCCTCGGGACACACTGCACAGTACACAGGGAAAATGCCCTGCTACCACTGTGTCAGTTCTCACTGGACACGTCACTTGGACACGTCAAACTTGACACCCACCTTGGGGCATTGACTGACAGGTCATCCCCAAAGTTTGGGATGACTTCGTGTCGTGTCGGACACGAAATCGACTCTCAAAGGGTCGTTCAGTGCACAGTATACACACAGACACCTAACTTTGGGCGTGTCGTGTCACTGTATACGACACGTAGACATTCGTACTGACACGAGCACGTAGCCTATACTTAGGCGAACACGTGGACACAATTTCGTGGTGTCTCGTGTCCCGTGTCACGAACACGAGACACGAGAAAACACGTCTACACGGTCTGAAACACGTATTTTAGGGTTCCGATACGCGTCTCGTGTCCGTTATACACGAAACGTGGACACGTATCAGGCCCATGGACACGAAGCCCAACCCTAGGCGCACCTTCGGGCACGAGCATGAGGCCTGTGTCGCTTTGTGTCGTGTCCTAGGTCGTTTTCTAATTTGTACTGATACGTGTGTATCAGTTTAACCTAGTTTACCCGTGTGACTTTGAAACCTCGTGGACACGCCGTGTCGTGTCGTGACATCGTGTCAGGATGCTAAGATCCTAGTCTAACCTAGGGGCTACAGTTACCAACCAACCTTGGGCCATTTTAGTTTGATTTAGGTTGTGTTTGGTTTAACCTAAGATCTAGGTTTACTGTCCAATATTCCATTTCCAGTTTAATTCCCAGTTTTCTAAATTGGATTTTGATTGTTAATTAATGTTGATTTTTTACATATAATGCTATGTTATTATTAGGTTAACATGTTGTATAAATGTTAGTGTGTGTGTGGGTGAAATTTGGGGAGAAATGGGTGTGTATTCATGTGTTTTCACACATGTGTAAGGAGGGGCCTGTTTAGTGTATTGTGTGTGTGTGTGTGTAGAGTGTGTGTGTTCTTGGTGTGTTCAGTCACTGTTCAGTGACTAAACAGAGGACCCCCCCCCCAATTTTCAGTCTCCCCTATTCTCTCTCTCTATATGATTCTCTCTCTCTCATTATATCTCTATATATATATTGTATATATATTGTATTAGGTATATATATACATATACATATATATGTCTATATGTTATATAGTTGTGTGTATAAATATAAGTTATATATATTTGGGTATGGGTATATACATATTGACCCCTATATATAGGTATAATGTATAGACCCTATTATAGGTGTAAACCTATGAACCCTATAGCCTTGACCTAGGAATACTAACCTATGGGCTATGATACTAGCCTATGGCCATTAGGCCTAACCCTAATTGACTAGTAAACCAAGACTTAGCTAGTTTGACCCCAATTTGACTAAGTGTTGACCAAGGCCAACCTTAGGTCAAATTTGAACTAGCTTAATCTAGTTTTGACTTAAACTAACCTAGAATGACTAGTTTGACTAACCCTAACTAGTTTAACATTGTTTGACCTAACTTGGACTAGTTTGACCAGTTTGACTTTTAGTGTTGACCAAGGTTGACCAAAGTCAACTATAGGTCAAACCTTGACCTAATTGACCTAGAAAGGATTTAGATGAATTCTAAATGACTTAATGATCTAGGTTTGACTAAACCCTAGACTGTTGACTAGTTGATTATGGTTTGACCCATTCATGGGTAAATTGTGACTTAAAGTTAAATGAGTAGTCCTATGTAAATGAAGATATGTATGGGGTTAAGTAGAATACTTAGGAATTAAGTCTTGATTTGAGTTAGACTATGGTTTTAGCTTGATTATAAGGTTAAGGTTGTATTGTACTGTATATTTATATGTGGTATACCTTATATAGGAAGTTGGTTATACCTTAGCTTTGTATTATGGTATCTTAGGTAACCTAAGACAAGTTAGCCTATGGTTAGTTGAGTTAACCTTATAGAGTTGACTTGGATAGTTTACCCTTGACCCAATTACCTTGTTGACTAATCTAAAGTTGACCAGAACCTTGATTAGTCTAAATTTGACTTAAGTTGACTTTTGACCAGATTGACCTAGAATCATGTAGTATGCATTGTATACTCTATTTTTACCATTGTGGATATATTGCGACCTGTTTTACTCTAAATAGGACTCTGTGACACCAGTTCGGACATCTATTCATATCAGTCATACAGGGTGACAGGCGAGTACATTCTCTGATCTTTTCATGCTTGTTAGGACTTATATTCTTGCTTTAGATTACTTTACATGATGCTGTCACGTCATTATCACGGATTGGTACTATATGGATCTTGTTATGCGATGTTATCTCCCTCGGGGTGCATCAGATACAGTTGTCATGTGCTTTTCACGAACATCTTGTATTTCATGTACACCGCTTTCATGTATACTCTTGTGCAATCTTGTACTCTCATGATCACGTGAGCAACCATGATAAAAACCTCTTGTGCAAGGTAACGTAACTTGACTGGATCCTTGTGTATTGATTGGGGAGGGTGAGTAGGAAATGGTTATGTGATCAAAATCCCATCTTGTACAAATTCTTGTGAAATCTTATAAAATCTTGTATATGTCCTAAGCCCGTTTATATAACCATATCATGCTCTAAATTACAGGTTACCTACAGTTCTTACTTATCATATATATAGATATTTCCAGTTATCAAATCTCTCTCATTTTACATATATTCTTTACAGTTCATGTATCTTACTCTATGCATGCTTTACATTTTCCAACCTGATATGAACTGCGTGAGATGTATTGTGCTCGTTCCTGTCCTGACTGGGCCTGTTGAAAATATTACAGATGATGATGGTGACTGTCCTACCTTCTATGGGACACATGAGGGTGACCTTCAGGAGCCTGAGGAGCATCTAGCTCAGTAGAGGGTGTCTAGTCTAGTCTAGTGTTTACAGTTTTCATTTTGTATCGGACTGTTCCGATTGTTAGTTGTGACTTAGTTATTTTTCAGGTCTTGTACTTATTTGTGTTGGACATCTACTTTGTGTGGTGTGGTAACTCTATATATATATTCAGTTTCTTCCTTTCGTCTGATTCCATATCATGCTCTACCTTTCCTAGACTTGTGTTTGAGATAAAGAGTTGAGTTGTTATGTTATACCTCCGTGCGGAGATGACAGGTTTATATGTCTTATTGTTAGATGTTAGTTATTATAGATGACCTATACAGCGTTCTACCGCCGACACTGCGACGTAGGCTGGACGTACCCACGTTCTCGTGTCCCTAATCAGGGTGTGGGTCGTGACAGATTACAGCTCCTGCTAGGGTAAAAACATATCCAGTAGTGGATTTCACATCATGTGAATCAGTTACCCAATTTGCATCGGAGTAACCTTCTATGATATCAGGGTGTCTAGTATAATGAAGTTTATAATCTAGAGTACCCTTAAGATATCTAAATACTCTGTCCAATGCAGTCCAATGCGACTGATTTGGGTTACTAGTATATCTACTTAGTCTCCCAATAGCAAAAGCAATGTCAGGTCTGGTCCTATTTGTTATATACATAAGGGACCCAATCATTTGTGAATATCTATGTTGTTCTATAGGTGATCCTTCATTCTTCTTGAGAACAACATTACTGTCATAAGGGGTAAGGACAGGTTTCTTGTCAAAATACTCAAACTTTCTTAGCATTTTCTCAATTGAATGTGCTAAGGATAGAGTATAGCCCTCTTTCCTTTTTGACACTTGCATTCCTAGGATCAGATTTGCCTCACCTAAGTCTTTCATATCAAACTGGTTAGATAAATAATTCTTAGTATTATTTATCAATTCCAGTGAAGATCCTAAAATAAGGATATCATCAACATACAAGCATAAGATAACACAACTTTCATTTGTATTTTTAGAATACAAACATTTGTCATATTCATTTGGTACAAAACCAAATTCTATAATGACTTTATCAAATTTGTTGTGCCATTGCTTGGGAGCTTGCTTTAGACCATAAAGAGATTTTACTAATCTACAAACCTTCTTTTCTTGACCTTTAGCAATAAAACCTTCAGGTTGCTCCATATATATCTCTTCTTCTAAATTTCCATTTAGAAATGCTGTCTTTACATCCATTTGATGGATCAGCATATCATGAATGGATGCTAGAGCTAGAAGGGTTCTAATAGAAGAAATTCTAGCTACAGGAGAGTAGGTATCAAAATAATCTAATCCTTTCTTCTGGGTAAACCCTTTGGCCACTAATCTAGCCTTATATTTTTCTATGGTACCATCGGCTCTAAGTTTCTTCTTAAAGATCCACTTACAACCTATTGGTTTGCTGCCTAAAGGAAGGTCTACTAAAAACCAAGTATTGTTCTCCATGATGGAGTTGTACTCATTGTTAATAGCTTCTTTCCAGAAAGGGGCATCAGGAGAGGATATGGCTTCTTCATAAGTTGAGGGGTCACCTTCTATCAAAAATGTGAAGAATCCCTCTCCTAAATTCTTTTCAATCCTTCCTCTTTTACTCCTTCTAGGTTCTATGACTTGTTCAGATTGTGAACTAGGCATTTGGTCATGAGAACTAGTAGACGGAGTAAAAGAAAGGTTAGAGGAAGATGAAGGGTTTCTATCCTTGAAGGGAAAAATATTCTCAAAGTATACAGCATCTCTAGCTTCAATGATTGTGTTATTAGAGATTTCATTTACTTCAGAATGGGTTACAAGAAATCTATTGGCATTACTATCTAAGGCATATCCTATAAATACAGCATCTACAGTCTTAGGTCCTATCTTCCTCTTTTTAGGTTCAGGAATTCCTACTTTAGCTAGACAACCCCAAACTTTGAGGTAATTAACCCTAGGGGTTCGACCTTTTCATAACTCATATGGGGTCTTATCATTAGTCTTACTGGGTATCCTATTAAGAATATAACAGGCTGACAATAAGGCTTCTCCCCAAAGATTATCAGGGGCACCTGAGCTGAGAAGCATGGCATTTACCATATCTAAAAGAGTGCGATTCTTCCTTTCAGCAACTCCATTGGATTGTGGTGAATAAGGAGCAGTTACCTCATGAATAATTCCATGTTCTTCACAGAAGTTATTCATATCATTTGAGGTGTACTCTCCCCCACGATCTGATCTAAGGATCTTAATCTTCCTATCCAACTGGTTCTCAGCTTCAGATTTATAGACCTTGAATCTGTCTAGAACTTCATCTTTGGTCTTAAGGAGGTAGGTGTAGCAATACTTTGAATGGTCATCTATAAAAGTAATAAAGTATTTCCTACCGCCTCGGGTCAAGATCCTATTGGAATCACAAACATCACTATGGATAAGTTCTAGGAGTTCAGAATCTCTATAGACAGATTTGAAAGGTAATCTAGTATGTTTGGCTTGAACACAAATCTCACATTTGTGTTCATTATCTATAGGAGTCTTAGGGATAAGATCTAAGTTCATCATCCTTTTAATAGATCCTAAGTTCACATGACCTAGTCTACCATGCCAAACATTTGATGATTCAATATTTGCAACAAAAGAAGGATTAGAACTTTTATTCATAGTACTTAAAATAAAGAGTCCATCTTTCACAAATCCTTTTCCCACAAACAAATCATTCTTAGAAAAAACTACTTTATTTGCCTCCATAACAATTTTGTATCCTGAGGCTACAAGGAGGGATCCACTAACAAGATTTCTTCTGACAGACGGCACATGAAGTACATCATGGAGAGGTAGAATTTTTTCTGATGTCATCTTCAGATCTATTCTTCCTCTTTCCACAATTTGTGCCTTGAGCCATCTCCTAGGGTCACACCTCCTCCACCCGATTCCTGATAGTTTGAAAAACTAGAGCGATCAAAAGAAACATGAACATTTGCTCCAGAGTCCAACCACCAATCATCAGAGTGATAAGAAATGTTTATTATAGGTTGATAGCTTACAGATCCGAAGGAGCTGGAAGACCCATTCAGAATCTTGTTAGTCTCTGGCTTGTTAGAGCCTTTCCCTTTGAAGGAGGTCTCTAAGGTGATAAGGCTTGGGTTTGCCATGGATTTCTAAAGAGTTTACTCAATAAAGATGGTTTTAAGCTAAAATTATCAATTAAAACAATTTTAGTAATAAACCTTCAAATTTTTTGTTTTTCAAGTTTTGATAAGGTTGGGTTAGCTGTAGGGGCCGGATCCCAGCAAGCGGAGGTTCACTAGGAACTCTTAAGTACCGGTCGCTTAGACGATATTTCGTCTTGTTGACAGAAGGGCCCTTTCGGCTTGTTCCCAAACAAATCTTAACTTTAGAACTTTAAAAATAAAGGAATTTTACTAAATTAATTAATTGTTTGATTTAGCCTAAATTAAAAATATTGAGTAAACAGAAAACTAGTATTGACAAAAAATAATATTAACACAATAGTATTTGACTAAGATGTCAATTTGTAAGGAAGCCAATTATTACAATTATTACTAGTATGACAAAAGTTTCAAAGGATTTGTTTCAACAACTTAACGACAATATTAGAAAGATGACAAGTTTTCCAGAGAGTTTAACACTTTAGCAGTACAATCTAATTAAGAGGTTTGTTCAAGAGGCTTGATAATAGTACAATAAAAATTAACAAAATTGTGAAGTTAACAATACAAAATTTTCCTTAACAACTTGTTAAGAAGATCAATATGTAATGAAATGAACAGTTATATATGTGATGACAATTTGTTATATAACAGAATATTAAATATGTTGTATATGTGATGACAACAATATTAAATATATTATATAACAGGAACAATTGTTAGATATTATATGGACTGTTAAAATGGACTAACAGAATAAATGTTATATAATAGACTAACAGAATACTAAATGTTAAAATGGAACAAATGTTAAAAAAATAGACTAACAATTGTTTAGATATTATATAATAAAACAAATGTTAAATTGGACTAACAGAATGTTTAATGGACTAACAGAATGTTTAATGTTTTACGGCAACAATAAGATATTTTCGTACAAGAAATTTATAACAACAAATATTATTTTGTGTAAAATATTCTAACATAAGCTTTTTAAAGCAAACAACAAACAAACGTTTTTAGACGAAAACAACAAACAAACGTTTTTAGTAATGATAAATATTGGTAACAGAAGCAGATGCTAAAATATTGGTAACATCAACAGAAGCAAACAAAACGTTTTTTCCGAAGATAACAGATGTTCAAGTATTGGTAACAAAAGCAAAGAAAACGTTTTCAGAAGCAAACAATATTTTCAGAAGCAAACAAAACGCTTTAGAAGCTAACAGAAGCAGATGTTAAAATATTGGTTAACGTTAACAGCAAACGATTCAACTAAATAGACAAAGTTGTACTTAAAATATTAGACAATTAATTAACTCTTAGATTGTTGGAAATTTACTTCAAAACTTCGGATTAAAATCTGCAAGAAAATAAATTAAATTAAAGTTACCGGCCTCCGGGAAAGTCGTGCACGAAGCACTGCCCTAAGAGTTAGTTCGGGTCTATGTGCAGACTGAATCCGAACGCCCCTAGTGGTAAAATCCCCGTTCCACCGGAATCTCGTTGCCGCACACGACGTCGAGAGAATGACCCCGACTTAGCTCCGCCCAGAGCAACAAATGAAGAACAGTATTTCAAGAGGAAAGAGAATTTGAGAGAGAGAGAGAGCTTTCGCAATAATTTTTTTTTTCATGTGAAAGAGAGAAGGAGGAAACCTCATTATATAGGCTATTAGCCAAAGGATGGAATAATGAGGATATTAAAATAGTCTTAAATTTTAACGTTACAAAAAATTGTAGCACATGATAAAAATGTGATACATTGGATCTAGACATGATTCAAACATTCAAAAGTTATAGAATTGTAACGGTTGAAAATAAATGATGAGGAAAAAGGTTTTTTGTAATTAGCTACAACACGTCCAGCCTACGTTGGAAGATGCAATGCAGTAAGCTGTACAATTCTAAGAAAAATTCCATGTTACCAGATAATATAAAACATCACAACATCTATAACGTCCCAGAACAGATCACCACAATCTACTAAGTTATTTTTAAAACAAGATCATCCGGATACAAATCCGGTAACAAGAATAAAATATACAACTCTGAAATCTCGATACAAATATATAAGATAAAATATCTAAAATAAACCTAGGAATGAACTAGGCTAGATCTCTGCAAATCCTATGTTCTGAATCCTGCTCACTATGGCCTCAAGCTCTAGTCCATAAAGGTGGTGCAATATCCTCAAGTATACCTGCAACATATCCAGTCGGGAAAGGAGCAAAGTATAACCCTGGCAAGAAGCATTATATAAAGTAAACTGAAATGCACAAGTAATGAACTGCAATATGAACTATGGTACAAGAACTGGAATATGAAACTATAGCACAAGAACTGGAACAATGAACAAAACAGTTAATGCAATAGTAAATTTTGAAATAGCTACCAGAGTATGTTACCGGCTGGGGTAAGCACATGAATAATGGTATGGCTTAGAGTCCCACGTGCACGATGTGAGACCTAAGCTATTGAACAATGCCTAACTAATGTTTGGATTTGGTCACATATCTGTAGTATTTTACCTCTCCTAATGTTCAAGTAAAGAACAAGACTATGATGAGTACCAGAATTAGAAGCACATGACCAATCATGTGTAAAACATGTCCAATATGAGAACATGAAGCAAGACAGAAATACAGAGTACAGAGTTTGAGTCGGTGTACTTGCCTTGCTCTGGAAGATCGAGAATAGAAGAGCATAAATCTCTACGTTCACCTAGGAGTAATTGTAAGAATTGATTAGATTCTAAAATAATGGCAATTAGCTAAATATCGCTAGCTAGTTATATAGCTATTTCCAATACTAAGCTAAATATATGTATAAACTAGCTAACTATATATTAGGCTAATTAACAACTATTTATAAAATAGCTAATAATCATCATTTGGAAATATTCTTAGTAGCAACATAATACTAATAAAAGTTTATAAACCATTTAAACGATTTAGAGTAAACAAATATTAGAACATTAAATATTTTCTACTAGTAAAATAGTAGTTAGGTTTCTTTTAGCAAAATAGTTTATATTTAAAATACTACTTGCTATCCAAAATATTTTAAGAGAGTAATAATATTACTAATAATATTATTGGCAATAATGGTAACACTAACAATAATAGAAATAATAATAACAACATATAAACTAGCGTAAACCTGCAAGCCCACAACCCAAGATTTCAACTCTGCCTATAAACCCAGCCCAAGCATTCTGTTGACCTGGTTTACTACTGCTTGTTAAATAAAATTCCTTTCTGATTATCATGTTGTGAAAAGTAAGGTTCCCAGCATCAGTATCGAAATATGTATCAGACCCTTCCTATAAGTATCTGGATCGGCGGTATCGATAGTATCAACGATTTCAAATAAGAGTATAAGATGTTTTGGTATAGAAAAGAAAATGATTATTAATAAATTTAGAGAAAATATTTCAGATATTTAGGCATAATTTTAAGTATTTTATGTATTCTTTCACAGTAGTTTTGAAAGTGAATAACATAATAGTCCCCATGCTGATTGGCTTACCTTGTGATACATAAATTTTCTTCATTTAAATGCTTTTACAACCTTACTATGCTTTTATATTCTTGTTGACTTGTCTTTTTCGTTTAATTTTCTTTGCCAAATTGATCGGAAAAGAGACCCCTATTGTTGGTATTGGTTAGTATCGGTATCGACCGGTATTGAATCATGACGTGACAAACTGTATTCGGTATCGGTTGTATCTGATCGATATCGACCAATACTACAAACTAAGTATAGAACTATGCTATAAACTGTGTAATGGCACTCGAAATTATGTAGCCAAGACTATTGGCATAGGGGGATAGATTTCTTCCGGCCACTTCTCCATGAAACCATAAAGTAAGTCAGCAAGACAGTAAGGCACGATAACATCATTTGAATCAAGTAGACTCTTTGAAGATTGTCCAAAAATGTCCAACTAGCTAATAACCTAGTTGTCTGAGTTTGTAGCGTATTCCTCTACAGAACATCTAAGAGCTGATGTTGAACTTAAAAGGCATGTGTAAACTTTTTGATGTTTACTAAAAAGGTAAATCTCCTAATATTAGAATTCACAAGAATCATACTAACCCTCTGAATCCACGTGAGACCTGATTTAAACATGTGGGTTTCCAAAAGGAAAACGTCAAATTTAGCAAACATAGTAAGCTTACTTAGGACATGTTTAGCTTAAAAGTTGTATAAAAGAAAAAATAAGTTTCGAAGAAAACAGTGTCGAACCAATGTATTAAACTAAGCATGGAATCATAAAAGAGAAACTTTTCCAAGACGTCGAAATTTGATCAAATTTTTTTGGATATGGTGATCTCAACCATCCACATCAGCCTAAACCAAGGGCGAATTTAGACTAATCAGGTGGGATCCAGTCCAACCAAAATTTACAAAAAAAAAAAAAAAAAAAAAAAAAAAATCCATATGACACCAGCCCACACCCAAACCAAACTCTATCAGCCAAAATTAAGTATTAGTTCAACCCAACCAAAAAAAAGGGTTCCAAAATTAGTTCATCCCAAGACGATTTGAATTTCTGGTTTGGCACCCTTGGTCCAAACAAAGCTCTCTCAACAAATCAAGTAGAGGAGAGAATCCAATTCTTGCTCTCTAAATAGATCACTACTTGATATATAGGTTCTATTTTCTTATTATTGTTGCAACTGCAAGGGAAGGTGTTGCTTCAACAAAATCCAGCTGCTGTATATATGCTATAGTTGCATTGCATCCATTTGTTGTTGCCTTGATTGAAAGCTCATAACTAAATTCTCCGGCTATATGTGTGTGTGTTCTCTAAAGCTCAAGCCCCCTATGGATTTTCGGTAAAAAAAATAAAGTATGTTGAGAATGCCTACCTACTGTAGTGCCCCGACCCGCAAGATGCCTTATAATAGATGGTTGGTTCGATGAAGCCTTGTTGGATTTAGGAATATGCGAAGGATCGCTTGGAAGGCTATGCGATCGAGGTGGAATCGTCTTATAAATGTGAGTAGTGTTGAACCCTTCGAAGATCCTTTAGCTTCACGCTTAATAAAAGGATAGTATGCTATGTTTACTTGTTGAGTTGCTGAGTAACACCTTGCATGAAAGTCGAAAAGATAATGAAAGATAATTAATCACAAGACGCGAAACTGTTGCCAATCATTTTGTGAATTGTGTGCTTCGAATCATTTCAATTATGAATTGTATGCTTGCGTGCTTTGCAATGAAATATATGACAGGTGAAGAAAAAGTTCCAAATACTTGGGCAGTGAGTATGTCGAGCCTCAGCTCGATGAAGGTATGCTAAGTCCCAAGAATTGGACAGTAAGTACATTGAGTATCGGTTTGAAAGATGTGTGGTATCAAAGATGTAGGAAAGAGATTGGGTAACAACATTCTATTATCCCGTCGCCGATGTAGAATATTGATTATGCCAAGACCCTGGAATGAGAAAGATGTAAATACGAATGAGAATGGTGGCTGAGCACTTAGTTTTTCTTATCATGCATTATATGTTTTCTTCATAGATAAGTTGCATATACTTGCATGGTCATGGACAACTTGTATACAAGGTAGTTCCCAGAACGGTACTCCACGGCTACGGACCCGGTTCATCCTAGGGGAACAAAGATGGTGTCGATTTACTAACATTAGGATTTCAGGACTTGTAGTGGAGGCTTGCTACCGCCCACTGAAAGGATGCCGAAATACCCATGGTGCTAAAGTAGTAGCACGGTGTTTAGAAAACCTTCCACGAATTCACACCCCATTTGGAGTTAGCCATTCGCTAGGAAGATGGTCCAAGATGGCGTGTTGCCAGTGACCTTCATATAGATAGGTCCAGTGCTATGCAGGTAGAGTAAGTTATTACTCAATTACATGGAAGGATGTCGGCTGTTGGTAAGAATCACCTGAACAGTGATAATTATATTGAATTATGATATTGTTCTAACAATGTCTTGTGCAGGCTGAGTAAGTATTATAAATATAAATGGATGGCTATACGATCGTGGGTAAGAATCACCAAAGGGTAATAATTGTATGTTTAAATTATGTTGGCTATGAGATTTGTATGCTTTACTTCTTGTCGGCTATAAACATGAAATTGACCCTAAGGCAACGAGAAAGACCACTGTTAATAATGTTTTATAACATGATTACTTAGTATTGTCTTCTTAGGTGAGTTGGGCTAGCACTGCTTGCCAGTACATTGATGATGTACTAACCCACGTTGTGGACAATATTACAGGTGCTTGCGTATAGAGGAAATCGTTTGATCAGTGCTTGGCATCGATGATTCGGATATATGTGCAGAAGCTCTTCTTACAAGACGATGTCTTCTACTATACGGGACATAATGTATGGAACAGTGTAACTCAGTTGTACCAGTGAGATTGTAGCCAAATTGGCAAGTTTATTGTAATGAATTCGGCATATTCAGTTGTAGCCTAAAGAGCAAGTGTATATTCAGTTGGCTATTCAAAGTCTTGTAATCAGTTGTAAACTCTGTATTTCGCTGCAAGTCTTGTAATCATTTGAGAAAATCAATAAAGAGATAAATTTTTTTCATATCTTGTTATGACTTCAATTTATCTGCTTGGTTTTGCTGTGCTGTCATTGTTTTCTGAGAAATGCCAGGAACTGTAATAGTTTTGCCTTGTATAAGTGCAATCTAGACTTGTACGGCTTCACACCCAGTGGCTAGAATTTGATCCTCCGGGATCGGGGCGTGACATAATGGGATCAGAGCACGACTTTACGTCCTTGGAATCTTATTGATTTGTCTCTATCAAAGTTACTCTTTTGATGATTCAAAGCTGCTTTCGCGACGACTCAAACGTTACTTCCGCGACGTCTCAAACGTTGCTTCCGCGATTACTCAAAGTTGCTTCCGCAAAGAAATCAAAGTTGCCTCTATGATGACTTAAAGTTGCTTTCGCAATTGTTCAGTATTGTTTCAAAAAATTTCTAAGTTGTTCCCTTACTGAAAGTTCGTTGATCCTTCTGGCCGCTTACTGGGTGTTCCATACAATAAGTCTAAATATGTAGGCTGTGATATATGTGCTTTATTGAATTTCTAAAAGATACCAAAATGAATAATAATGATACGATGCAATAATAAGTTGGTAACATGTGTGCTGGATGTCTTATGTGTGGGATTCATTGAAGTCGATTGTTATGCAGCAATCGACTGTAGGTGATGGCATGGTATGTTGGAACAGAATGTGCATGGATTTCAGTGAATAGGAATCGACAAAATCTTGAGTCGGTATTTGTGGTCAGCATAACCACTATAGGATTGATAGTCCATATTGGACGTTGGTTTGATGCGAAGGGAATATTGTGTCAGGAATTGCTTGAGCTCTGAGTGGTATAATGTATATACCCTCGTCGTGGTGAGATATCCCTTGACCATGTTTGTGGCATAGTGATTGCTTTACCTATAAGGTATTGGGTAGTATCAAATCGTAGCTGAGATTACGATTGATACATGACGGCTAGGCATGTCCCTTGATGATTATGTTTGGATAACCCATTGCGAGATTTTGATGTGTTCGGATGAACCATCGCTAGACTTTGATGGCTAGCATTATGTTGGGTAATAGGAAATTGAGAATATGAAATGAATGCCTTGGTCGGGAAAGGAAAGAATTACAGGTTCAAGCGTTACTTGAATCAGTTGGGTAAAATGATAGTAGGCACAGTAACGATGGTGCGGTGTTGCTATCGAAAGATTTTGCGAGAACAACTATTAGACCGAATATTGAACGATGTTGGAATTGAGTAAATCGAATTGCATGTTGGACATCGACAAATTGATGGTGATGTTAGGCGCTTATCGGGATATTGCGAATGATTTAGAAGATGTAGAGAGTTGCATCAACGACCGAAACGTAGAGAATAGGCTTGAGGAAATAGACGAACTTAGCACGTTGTGCAGTTGTGTTTAAGAGAATTTGACGTGTCCGAAATCAACAAGTTATAACCCTTGATCATTTTGAAGCATAGAGAAACGAACAATTATCTTGTGATACATGAAATAGTAGATGTTCCTTATGAGGCTCTTGTAGGAACGAAATCGTAAAACAGAATACTCTAGAGGGGGGTGAATAGAGTAGGCAGCGAAAATATTGCTAAATTAAAACTTGTTAGCAGTTAGATCACAGAAATAATAATCACAAAGTAAATAACTGTAAAGAAAAGAGTGATCAGAAGGCAAACGAAAACACAAAGATTTATACTGGTTTTTCTCTTGTGAGGACTAGTCCGGTCGGAAGAACTCTAGCTTCCAGTTGAATCCACTATTGGAAAATCCCGCAAGTTTTCATACGAAGTCCTTGCAACTTCTACAGACGCGAGCTTTGATACGAAGAACTCGACTAACTTCAGTTTTGAAAAGTCTTTCTTCAATCAAGTCTCTGATTACAATTTTTCTGAAATCTTCTAGACCGCACCGTACCGACAAATTGACTAGAGAATTGTAACTAGCTTGGGATTTGAAAATGGAAGCTTTTGAAAACTCTTTGGAAGAAACATAAGCTTTAGAAGAGAGAAGATGAAAGTGAATGAGTGTGTTAAAATGATCATAATTTATCTCTATTTATAGTTTTTCCAAAGACAGAACTCTGACAGAATTCGGGCAGAATTCGGACAGAACTCTTTGTAACAAACCGCAACTGAAGGGAGACCAAGTTCAAAATCAAACGTTCACATAACGTTCACCTTGGCCGAACTCTGGCCGAACTCTGGCCGAGTTCTGTCAGGGTTTGGTCAGGTTTATTTTGTGAAAATTGTTTTTGGCTTTTTGAAAATCCTTTAGAAGCTTTTTGTAAAAGTAGATGTTTTTCAAAAATATAGGTCATTTTAAAAAGATAGGTCAGTTTTGAAAAATGATTTCGGATAGCCTATTTGCCAGTACGACTTGGTGTACAATGTATTCCTAAACTCAATAAAAATAAAAATTACATTGCGTAAGGAAATATAATCTTGAGTGGCAAACATAGCTTCGGTCTTGAACTGAGTAGATATCCAATCTTGATCAGTATCCAAAACGTCTTTAGTAGCTATCTTAATTGAGTCGTATATCGAGACAGAGTTTGATCAATTATTAAAATCAGGTTTGACCATGACCAATGGGCCAACAATCTCCCCCATTTTGATAATTGACAAACCTTGACCGATATAACATCTTTGGTCTTGATCAATTCAAAATAGTGCTGAATAAGTAATAAAAAATTGTTCATAACCTGTATTCATGAAGATGTTAGATCTTATTTCTCTCCCGTTGTCACTTATCAAAGTAATTGCAAAGAGAAAGCTCCCCCGCAATCAATGCATAAGTAACAATCAGTGAAGAAACACAAAAAATAGGAATAAATTCATTCAACACAGGCATGGTATAAACATCACAGACGGTTTATAAGATAAACAAATAATATTTATCACATACAGTTTATATGGAAGCATAAATAAAGATAATGCAAAAAAAACTGAATAATGAGCTAAACTGAATAATATGCTAAACTGAATAATAAAAACATGTCCATCAAATAGTTACAAATCATATCCAAAAACTAATATGAGTACTGATACTATCTTGGAATGTCGGAGCATTTCCAAGTAAACATAAGACAAAGTCATCAGTCTCAAAAGTATAACAACTCAAAAATCATCCTCATCCTCATCCTCATCATCATCTGCTGTAATGCCAGCATGTCCAAATGGACCAGCTCTAGAAGTGCCAGCTCCAGAGGTGTGTGGAGTAGCACCAGAAGTACGATACCAACCATAAACGTTCCCTGGCTGGAACAGAGAGTGGACCGCCTCGTCATCAATGCGGTAACCAGATACAGAAGGGTCTCTAGGAAGAGTGCTAGCAGAGTGACCCGTCTGTGCAAATCTGAGATCGACAAAGGAGTTGGCAATAGCCTGGAACCGAGTCACGTCATGTGAGCACCCTGAATTTCGGGTTGATTTTTTTTATTTTTATTTATTTTTTGATTGATTTTAATTTCAATAAATATTTTATTCTGTATTTTTCCTTAAGTGTACTTTTCCATTCCTTTGATATTTGGAGTGTCAGGGATGTTCAACTCTGGAAATCTTTTTCACGAGTTTGGGAGTGGACAGGATTACCTTCTTGATGGTATATAGTGTCCCACTCAAACTTGTTCCCTTGTACTCTTTTTGCTTCGCTAAACTTCGGGTCGATTTAGACCATTTGAGTATTATTTATTTTCCCACTCTTTTCTTTGATCATTTTCAGCGCGTTACCATGACTTTTAATTTGGGAGCGCAAGACCAGTCAGTTTCTTGAAACCAACCTCTCATGCTTGATCTACTCGAGACGCTCGTCACCCATGACCTTCGTGTCCCACTCAGACACGTCATTTTGTGCTCCATTTGATTCGCACAACTTTTCCGACACGTGACCCGATTTTATTTCACTCCACGACGTCACATTCATCCTCCAACTTGATTTGTGGGTCCCCTGTCGACCAAAACCTATCAGCCCCAACTATGGACATGGCCCACCTTGAGCCTACTACCCGTCCGCCAATTGTGTCCCATTTATTGGAATCCCCATGTTCTACTTATTCACTCATGATCATCAACACCTAATTCTAATTGGATTTTTTCACAATGTCCGATTTTGATCCAATCCGGCTCCACCGAGTCCAGTCCAGCTTTGTGTTGCCCCATCGGGACACCCTCATTTTTTTGTGTCCAAAATAATATTTAATATCCTTCTACCTATTTCAATATTTATTGAAATTCTCAATTGTCTAAATTCCCATAGGAATGACATTTTTCCTCTAATTAAATCCTAGCCTTTTGTTTCCCCAAACAAATCTCATCCTTTAATTTCCCCCATACACACTCTCACAGCCAACACATTGGCCGACCCTAACTTTTTTTTGAGGAGAGAATCTTTCTCTCTCTCTTATCCTCTCTCTATTCTCTCTCTTTCCTTTATTTGTTATTCCCATACAACCACAACAAACAAAACTATTACAGCAGCTCCTCTCCCATGGCAAGCCATGCCCGACCACCTCCCTGGCTCTGACCTCCTCTCCTGGCCGACCTCGCCGTCGGCCACCGCCCATTCTCCCCGATCTCCTCTCCTCCACCATCTCCTCCTCTATTTCCGAACACCACCACCACCTTCAATACAAACCGCCGCCGCCGCCGCCACTGGTCGCGACAGCCACCATCTTCTCCGCCTACACCGTCGCCGCACCGCCCCCCACGTCGCAGCGCCGCCCCGCGCGCCGCCGCGGGCTGGCAGCAGCTGCGGCAGCAAGCAGCGCGCGCGCGTCAGCCGCGTTGGCCGCGTCGTCGACGTCCCGTCGTGCCCCGGCGACCCCCCCTGTGGGTGGCCCACTCCGACGAACCATAGACAGCTCTTCTCTGACGGCCACCGTCCTCCGGGACGCACCGTCGAGGTGATTCGTGCGTTTTGAACGAGATCCCGTCGGCGCGCGCGAGTTTGGAACTCAGAATTCGCGCTCCGTCGCAGCAACATCGTACGTATTTTCCCAGAAATCCGACCGTTGGATTGCGACTTCTTCGCTCCGTCACAATCTCGGTATATCCACCTTCACTCATGTCAATTTTCGTCCGTTAATTTTATCGTTTGATACATCAAAACCGGCCACCAAGTTGTCCGTTTAAATTGTATTAAATTTGGACAGTTTCACGGGGCCAACTTCGTCAGCTTGTATCTCCTCCACCGCAGCTCCATTTGGCGTGCTACCAGTTCCGGTGCGAAGCTGGTATAACTCTCTTGCTACCCCTCCAGTTTCGTTTCATTGTGAGCTTGTTTGATTGGTTGAATTCGACGCCAAAGTTGGTCGTCCGAATTCGTAATTTCTAACTTGTAAAATTCCATTTTTGAACACGGGACTCCAGATTTCATTTCTGACACCACCATTAGACTTGTGGCATCGTTCTGGCATGTTTTCATATAAAATTTGTTAGATTTGGAGAACGTGGGCCCGGGCACATTTTTCGGTGCAAAGCGGGTCCCACATTCTGGGTCAACGGGACTTTTTGACGTCGGCTCATCGGAATCCAATTTCGGATATACCGTTGAGTTCGTATCGTCATTCTGAACTCGTTGTCATATAATTTGCTAGGTTTTGGTGGACATTGGATCTGGCACGTATTTCGGTGCAAGTCGGATACCAATATCCGGATCAATGGGTCATTTTTAGATCGGCACATCGGAATCCAATTCCGGAGATACCGTTGAGTTCGTATCATCATTTTGGACTCGTTGACAGGTAGTTTGCTGAGTTTTGAGTACTTTGGCTCTGGCACGCATTTCTGTGCAAAACGAAATTCCAAATTCTGGTCAACGGACCAAATTGAGATCGGGTCAACGGAATCCAATTCTGGAGATACCGTTGGGTTCGTATCGTCATTCTGGTTACGTGGACATATAATTTGCTATATTTTATAGACTTGTTTTCTTGCACGTTTTTCGGTGCAAAATGGCGCCGACACGGACACCGTTTTGACCCGAAATTACCTTTTTGCCCTTGTGTCCAAATTAGACCATTGGGTAGGCTATCCTAGCTAATTTGACCGTTCTGGACACGTTGACGATGTCTATTTCATCGTCTGACAATGTTGTTGATAGTTTTTCTGATTTTAACCTTTTTATAATTAATTAATAATTAATTCATATAATGTTCGTATTTCGGGATTAGTACAACGAAACTGAGATCAGCCAATTCCAGTGATCTCACATCGCTAAAATTGACAAGTTGGACACGTGGATCACTATAATAAGATTACAACCTTACCAATAATCTCCTTATCTCGATTTGTGTGTCATAAGTTTCGACGTACAAATAACGAAGTACACTTTATATTAGACTAGAATTGACCCTGTTTGACCAGAGTTGACCAGTTGACCCAAAGTCAACTGTAAGTCAACACTTGACCTAGTTTGACTAGATTATTGACCGGAGTCGACCTAGAGTTGTTTTGACTTAGAAGAACCTAGAATAATGTAGGTTGATTATAGAGATTCATTTATTACAACTTGAACACCTTGTAACCTGTGTTGCTTTAAATAGGACTCTGTGGCTTCAGTGGGACCCCCCTATACTTATCAGCTATTCAGGTTATCGAGGCAAGTATATTCTCTGATCATTTCATATCCTGCTTAGAATTATTTCCTGCAGTAGATTACTTTACTTGTACTATCACGTTGGTCACACGGATTGGTACTATATGGATCCCTTCTTGAGATGTTATCCTTAGGGAGCATCGGGTACTACATGTTCTGTGCGTTTCACTTACATGACGTATCATATGCTTCATTGGTTCTTTGATCACTTACGACATATACTCTTATGATCGTAGAGTCTTCCTAGAATCCTTATCCCATTTATGGGACTACTATGTATCACCTTCGGGGTCTATTACCTTCGGGGTCTATTACCTTCGGGGTCTATCACCTTCGGGGTCTTATCACCTTCGGGGTCTACCACCCTTCGGGGGCTGTTATATAGCATCATATAACATAACCTGGCTGGATCCTTGTGTATTGATTGGGGGTACGGGGGAGTATAAATAGACATGTGAACAATTTCCAAAGTAGAATAGCCATGTACGCCTCTTTAGTATAGCCATGTACAATCAAGCCGTTCACATGTCGACTTTGTGCTCTAAATTACTAGTCACTGGTAGCTCTTTATTTATAGTAGATATTTCTATTACAACTCTCTCTCTATTTACATACAACATTTCTTTCAGTACCTGTATCTTACTTTACTGCATGATTATATTTTCTAACCTGCTATGAACTGTTGAGATGTAATGTGCTCGCTCCAGTCCTGACTGGACCTGTTGATAAATTTTACAGATAGCTTGGAGGTTGCCTGCTAGCCTAGAGGAGACACAGTAGAGGTTGTTTAGATAGTTATTTCATTTTGTCTGGAGTTGTATTTACCTTGTGGATTACTGTATTTGAGTTTTGAGATGTATTTCTGGGTTTATGTATCTTAAACACTTAGACTTCTATCTCCTGTATTTATTTTGGATTTCATGTTTTATCTATCTTTATCATGCTCTACCTTAGATGTGATTGAGACTGTATCTGCTATGTCACCCCCATTCGGGGAGTATAAACTGTTTAGTCTTATACTGTTAGATGCATTGAGACCTAGGACAACGTTCTACCGCCGACACTGCGGCGTAGGCTGGGCGTTGTTACGTTCTCGTGCCCTAACTCTAGGGCGCGGGTCGTGACACATTTTTAGTGGTGGCCCATGCAGGTCGAGACTAAAAGTGTAGTGGTATTCGAACTAGAGTACCACTACAGCCTGCAGTAGGAATAGAATATATTTTGAAGGTACTCAATCACAGTTAGGAACCCTTGAGAGATTCCTGGGACGATCCTTGAGAATCTTATTTTAACTTCGATTTGAAAACTCTCTTTTTCCCTTGATTTGATTCATTTTTACTTTTTGTTGTTAAATTTGATTTTAATGGATTATTGTTGAATTTGAGTTTGTATTTATTAATTTTGATGGATAATTGTCGAATTTTGAATTTTGATGATAGCTGTTGCATTCGAGTTTGTATTTTGATGGATTTTGTTCATTTTTGAATTTTGATGTTCGTTAATGAATTTGATTTGATTTTTGAGTATTCATTATTGATTAATTTAATTTTTGGCAAGATGAAATTATATGGGCTAGGTCATCTATGTTATGGAATCTAGTCTTCTATAGTCACATTAGCCAGCATGGTGAGGACATATAGTCTGACTCTGGATATATTTCTCGTGTGTGGGAATTTAAGATTTTCGCAGCCAAGCTAGCGGTACCGCAAAAATGTTAAATATCATGATTCTAGAGATATGTGTATAAGTCAAGGGCTCTGTGATTATCGTAGCCTTGCTTACTAGTATGACGAGGATTTAGAGTACATGATTTTGGATAGACGCATATGATGATCAGATTGCACCTTAAATATTTTTGAACATGTTTTCTCTACTTTTGTTCAGTCACTAAAAAAAAAAGAATTATTATTTGTTGTTTTGTCTAGTTTCCTATTATTTAACTCAGGAGTAAGTTTAGTTGGTTTTATAAACCTTGTGAAATTTCTTGCTATGAGTTTTTCATAATACAATGAATCGATGATTTTGTTAGACTTTATCTTGAATTTGATATTTTAGCTCTGGATTTCAAAATCGTTCCTTCTTTAAACAGATAAGCAGAACAGATTTTAGCGTTATTTTTTTCTTGCTATTATCCTTGTATTAAATAATAATGATAATAAAGCTGTCTTGATTACGTCAATCACCTGCTTGCAATCTTGGTAGAGATCTAAATGTTAGTCTTAACGTAGAATAAATTTTTATATTGGGACATGAGAATATATATATGAATATATATAGCAGACACTTTGCTTAACACGTATGCATGCTACACTTGATTTTCCACCTACCTGAATACCTATTAATATGTTGTTGATGTTAAATTTTCAAAACCCCAATATTTCTGATTCTCTGCTTTTTCTAGCTTAACCCGTAATTTAAATATAAATTTCATGTTATTATTTAGGTTTACATCACTGCACATGTATGTTATACGTAGGGTTTCAATTCAAAAGAATTTTGGTTGAAAATTTGTGTTTAAATCTGTCAATCTAAGACTGTGTGCATATTAACCCTTAATACGATTCCGAATGATTAGTTCAAATTGTTGTTCCATTTTTATGAAATATTTAGAGCTGTGTACATTGTTGTAGGTAGGGATATAATATTAGGTTTCATATTCTTACATGTTAGTTTGTGATAAACATTGAGTTGGTTTTAATGTTCAAATTTCTCCAAAATCTTGAAAACTAGTTACATGTTAACATTTTTTTTACATCGATTTCAATGTTTAGTTCGATTTCAGATTTTAATATTATCCTGGTTTAAGTGTTAACTTATTTTTAGATCTTTTTATGTAAATGTTGAACTAAAACTGGGTTTAACCTTTCAATACTAAGTTATAACCCTGTACAAGGACACACACACACACTCTAACTTAGTATACATTGTCATGTAACCTAACCCTTCATCTCTATGTTATGTTTCATGTAGATATATATAGAGTTTATGCATATATGTTATAACGTATATAGATACATAACTAAGTCTCTACCTTTTTATATATATATGGTTAGCTATGCATGTTATGATTAAATAAGTTGTGTGTTGCGTATTGTGGATTGTTTAACCAATATACCATGATTAGTGTAACTTGATAGTCATTGTTTTGAAAACCCAATTTCTCATATACACTTTCATGTATGTTCACGTACACACACGCCTACTATCTAACCATATGAACATGTCCCCATACACATAATGTTAGCTTTTTCCTCTCTAATGCTCTCTATATTATATATTGTGATTGGATTTCAATGTAATCGACTTTCGTTAATTAAACTTGTGATTTGATTTTCTTGGGATGGTACCCCTTTTAGATGATTGGTAGTTACCTTTCTTTAATCATTTTTGATGAGTACCAGTTTTCATATGGGGTGGTAGACAACCTTATAGATTTGATGGTTGTTGTTTCTGTATCTTTCTATTTTAGCACCCTGGATTGCTTGTGTGTTTTGATACCCTATGACCGTTTTGATTTAGCATGACTAGTATACCTAGATGAGACTTACTACCACCATATGCCATGACCCTGGACGTTGTCCTTTTGATGGTATGTTTTGTTTAAGTTCTGGAACTTGATTGTGGGGGTTTGACCTAGAGGGAGTATGGACATTTTAATTTCAAGGACGAAATTTTTATAAGGTGGGTAGGATGTGAGCACCCTGAATTTCGGGTTGATTTTATTTTTATTTTTATTTATTTTTTGATTGATTTTAATTTCAATAAATATTTTATTCTGTATTTTTCCTTAAGTGTACTTTTCCATGCCTTTGATATTTGGAGTGTCAGGGATGTTCAACTCTGGAAATCTTCTTCACGAGTTTGGGAGTGGACATGATTACCTTCTTGATGGTATATAGTGTCCCACTCAAACTTGTTCCCTTGTACTCTTTTTGCTTCGCTGAACTTCGGGTCGATTTAGACCATTTGAGTATTATTTATTTTCCCACTCTTTTCCTTGATCATTTTCAGCGCGTTACCATGACTTTTAATTTGGGAGCGCAAGACCAGTCAGTTTCTTGAAACCAACCTCTCATGCTTGATCTACTCGAGACGCTCGTCACCCATGACCTTCGTGTCCCACTCAGACACGTCATTTTGTGCTCCATTTGATTCGCACAACTTTTCCGACACGTGATCCGATTTTATTTCACTCCACGACGTCACATTCATCCTCCAACTTGATTTGTGGGTCCCCTGTCGACCAAAACCTGTCAGCCCCAACTATGGACATGGCCCACCTTAAGCCTACTACCCGTCCGCCACTTGTGTCCCATTTATTGGAATCCCTATGTGCTACTTATTCACTCATGATCATCAACACCTAATTCTAATTGGATTTTTGCACAATGTTCGATTTTGATCCAATCCGGCTCCACCGAGTCCAGTCCAGCTTTGTGCTGCCCCATCGGGACACCCTCATTTTTCCGTGTCCAAAATAATATTTAATATCCATCTACCTATTTCAATATTTACTAAAATTCTCAATTGTCTAAATTCCCATAGGAATGACATTTTTCCTTTAATTAAATCCTAGCCTTTTGTTTCCCCAAACAAATCTCATCCTTTAATTTCCCCCATACACACTCTCACAGCCAACACATTGGCCGGCCCTAACTTTTTTTGAGGAAAGAATCTTTCTCTCTCTCTCTTATCCTCTCTCTATTCTCTCTCTTCCCTTTATTTGTTATTCCCATACAACCACATCAAACAAAACTATTACAGCAGCTCCTCTCCCATGGTAAGCCATGCCCGACCACCTCCCTGGCTCCGACCTCCTCTCCTGGCCGGCCTCGCCGTCGGCCACCGCCCATTCTCCCCGATCTCCTCTCCTCCACCATCTCCTCCTCCATTTCCGAACACCACCACCACCTTCAATACAAACCGCCGTCGCCGCCACTGGTCGCGACAGCCACCACCTCCTCCGCCTACACCGTCGCCGCCACTGGTCGCGACAGCCACCACCTCCTCCGCCTACACCGTCGTCGCGCCGCCCCCCACGTCGCAGCGCCGCCCCGCGCGCCGCCGCGGGCTGGCAGCAGCTGCGGCAGCAAGCAGCGCGTGCACGTCAGCCGCGTTGGCCGCACCGCCGACGTCCCGTCGTGCTCCGGCGACCCCCCTCAGTGAGTGGCCCACTCCGGCGAACCATAGGCAGCTCTTCCCTGACGGCCACCGTCCTCCGGGACGCGCCGTCGAGGCGATTCGTGCGTTTTGAACGAGATCCCGTCGGCGCGCGCGAGTTTGGAACTCAGAATTCGCGCTCCGTCGCAGCAACTTCGTGCACATTTTCCTGGAAATTCGACCGTTGGATCGGCGACTTCTTCGCTCCGTCACAATCTCGGTATATCCACCTTCACTCATGTCAATTTTCGTCCGTTAATTTTATCGTTTGATACATCAAAACCGGCCACCAAGTTGACCGTTTAAATTGTATTAAATTTGGACAGTTTGCGGGGCCAACTTCGTCAGCTTGTATCTCCTCCACCGCAGCTCCGTTTGGCGTGCTACCAGTTCTAGTGCGAATCTGGTATAACCCTCTTGCTACCCCTCCAGTTTCGTTTCATTGTGAGCTTGTTTGATTGGTTGAATTTGACGCCAAAGTTGGTCGTCCGAATTCGTAATTTCCAACTTGTAAAATTCTATTTTTGAACACGGGACTCCAGATTTCATTTCTGACACCACCATTAGACTTGTGGCGTCGTTCTGGCATATTTTCATATAAAATTTGTTAGATTTGGAGAACGTGTGCCCGGGCACGTTTTTCGGTACAAAGCGGGTCCCACATTCTGGGTCAAGGGACTTTTTGACGCCGGCTCATCGGAATCCAATTCTGGATATACCGTTGAGTTCGTATCGTCATTCTGGACTCGTTGACATATAATTTGCTATGTTTTGGTGGACATTGGGTCAGGCACGCATTTCGGTGCAAGTCGGATACCAATATCTGGGTCAACGGGTCATTTTGAGATCGGCTCATCGGAATCCAATTCCGGAGATACCGTTGAGTTCGTATCATCATTCTAGACTCGTTGACAGGTAGTTTGCTGAATTTTGAGAACTTTGGCTCCGGCACGTATTTTCGTGCAAACCGGAATTCTAAGTTCTGGTCAACGGACCAAATTGAGATCGGGTCAACGGAATCCAATTCTGGAGATACCGTTGGGTTCGTATCGTCATTCTGGTTACGTGGACATATAATTTACTATATTTTATAGACTTATTTTCTTGCACGTTTTTCGGTGCAAAACGGCTCCAACACGGACACCGTTTTGACCCGAAATTACCTTTTTGCCCTTGTGTCCAAATTGGACCGTTGGGTAGGCTATCCTAGCTAATTTGACCGTTCTGGACACGTTGGCGATGTCTATTTCATCGTCCAACAATATTATTGATAGTTTCTCTGAGTTTAACCTTTTTATAATTAATTAATAATTAATTCATATAATGTTCGTATTTCGGGATTAGTACAACGAAACTGAGATCAGCCAATTCCAGTGATCTCACATCGCTGAAATTGACAAGTTGGACACGTGGATCACTATAATAAGATTATCAACCTTACCGATAATCTTCTTATCTCGATTTGCGTGTCGTAAGTTTCGACGTACAAATAACGAAGTACACTTTATATTAGACTAGAATTGACCTTGTTTGACCAGAGTTGACTAGTTGACCCAAAGTCAACTGTAAGTCAACACTTGACCTAGTTTGACTAGATTATTGACCGGAGTCGACCTAGAGTTATTTTGACTTAGAAGAACCTAGAATAATGTAGGTTGATTATAGAGATTCATTTATTACAACTTGAACACCTTGTAACCTGTGTTACTTAAAATAGGACTCTGTGGCTTCAGTGGGACCCTCCTATACTTATCAGCTGTTCAGGTTATCGAGGCGAGTACATTCTCTGATCATTTTATATCCTGCTTAGAATTATTTCCTGCAGTAGATTACTTTACTTGTACTGTCACGTTGGTCACACGGATTGGTACTATATGGATCCTTTCTTGAGATGTTATCCTTAGGGAGCATCGGGTACTACATGTTCTGTGCGTTTCACTTACATGACGTATCATATGCTTCATTGGTTCTTTGATCACTTACGACATATACTCTTATGATCGTAGAGTCTTCCTAGAATCCTTATCCCATTTATGGGACTACTATGTATCACCTTCGGGATCTATTACCTTCGGGGTCTATTACCTTCGGGGTCTATCACCTTCGGGGTCTTATCACCTTTGGGGTCTACCACCCTTCGGGGGCTGTTACATAGCATCATATAACATAACCTGGCTGGATCCTTGTGTATTGATTGGGGGTACGGGGGAGTATAAATAGACATGTGAACAATTTCCAAAGTAGAATAGCCATGTACGCCTCTTTAGTATAGCCATGTACAATCAAGCCGTTCACATGTCGACTTTGTGCTCTAAATCACTAGTCACTGGTAGCTCTTTATTTATAGTAGATATTTCTATTACAGCTCTCTCTTTGTTTACATACAACATTTCTTTCAGTACCTGTATCTTACTTTACTGCATGATTATATTTTCTAACCTGCTATGAACTGTTGAGATGTAATGTGCTCGCTCCAGTCCTGACTGGACCTGTTGATAAATTTTACAGATAGCTTGGAGGTTGCCTTCTAGCCTAGAGGAGACACAGTAGAGGTTGTTTAGATTGTTATTTTATTTTGTCTGGAGTTGTATTTACCTTGTAGATTACTGTATTTGAGTTTTGAGATGTATTTCTGGGTTTATGTATCTTAGACACTTAGACTTCTATCTCCTGTATTTATTTTGGATTTCATGTTTTATCTATCTTTATCATGCTCTACCTTAGATGTGATTGAGATTGTATCTGCTATGTCACCCCCATTCGGGGAGTATAAACTGTTTAGTCTTATACTGTTAGATGCATTGAGACCTAGGACAGCGTTCTACCGCCGACACTGCAGCGTAGGCTGGGCGTTGTTGCGTTCTCCTGTCCTAACTCTAGGGCACGGGTCGTGACACGTCACGAAACTCATCTTCCCTGGAAGTGTCATTTAAGAATGTCTGCATATCTGATAGGGGCTGGTGAATACCCTCAAAGGTCATAGGGTAAGACTGAGGAGGACCAGGTGCAGTAGGAGCAGGTGCAGGAGGTGGAGGAGCAGTGGCAATACTGCGACGAGAAAGCTTGAGAAACTTGGGCTCAGGGTCCAGAGCACAAGTGGATAAGTCAATATCAAAACGCTGAAAGATGCGTGGAATAAGCATCGCATAAGAGAGGTTGCGATCTCTACCGCGACACCTACCCATCATCTGAATGATAGTCTTAGGGACAGAAAAAGAAATCCCCTTAAGAATGTGATATAAAGTAGAAAGTTCGAGTGCAGTGACATCATCTTTTGAAGTAGATTTTGGAAGTAGAGTGGAATAGATGATGAGATGTAATTCGTAGTTAAAAAAGTTCAAGTTATTGGCCTTGAACTTTCCAGGACGAGCACGTGCGGGCGCACAAAGCTCATTCTTGAAACTAACAAGAGTCGTGCCCTCGAGGAATTCGAAATCAGTGATGTCATCGAGTGGGGTACCTTCGTTTGGAAGACCAAGGATTTTTGCTAGCAATTCATCATTGAACTCGATATCTATCCCGCCAACACGAGTTCTCGCGGTAAAAGTGTCTAACACGAAGTTACAATAGAACAATCTAATGGCATTAGTAGCTATAGGGAATTTTAAAGTAGCAAAATGGTGTAACCCTAATGCCTCAAAGTAGGGACAGTGGTCAGGAAATACAGTCCACTTAATCGGAGATCCGATACATATAGTACGTATAATAAAATTGGCATACCAAAGCAATGCTTGGTCGGAAGTTTTGAAATAAAACTCATCCGATGCACCGTCATCCGATTGGACCGGAGAAAAGAGGGAATCCGTGTTAGGATCAGAAGACGATGCCTTTTTACTGGCATGGGTCTTCTTCCTCTTGAAAGGATTGAATCCCTTAGGCATTCTATCCCAAAAACTAGAAACCCTAAAAATTTGCAAGTGGAGGAGAGAAGGAATTATACCTTCCGAGAATCAAGTATGCTGTAGAGGACGCGATTCTCCGTACGAATCCAAAATTTGGATGGAAATCTCCACGTAGATTGGAAGAAAGGAGGTGGAAAAAAACTAGGGTTTGGGGACTTCGGGCGATTGCTGCTGCTGTTTGATGTGGTTTGGAAGAGATGAAGAAGATGGGGTCCTTGGGTTCTGACTGAAATATATACAGCACCAACAGAACTCTGGCCGAATTCAGACCGAACTCGGGCCGAATTCGCCTAGGGTTCTCCTGTTTTTTTTTTAAAATTTTATGGGCCACATCTTTTTCATCAACCCATTTCAAATATTTAATTCAAAGTTTAGTAATTTTAAATTTCAAATAATATAATTAATATTATTTTATAAATTAATATTCTTTACTCAGCATCTGTTTCAGATTAGCTGTAGGAGTACTGTTCCAGCTAATAGAGGTTCACCGTGAAACTCTTAAATACCGCTTCGCTTCGACCGTAGTCGTGGTGACAGACAGACTCTTTTTAGGCTTGTCTCGAAAACAGTTATTGAGTATTGATTAAATTAATAAATAAAACAAAATTAATTAATATTATTGATATCTAAAATTCCTAATTCTTGACGTAAATAATTGAAACGATCTTCCGCTAAAGGTTTTGTGAGTATATCAGCCAATTGATTCTGTGTGTCTATGTATACAATGTCTATATCTCCATTTTGTTGATGATCTCTAAGAAAGTGATGTCGAATCTCGATATGCTTAGTACGAGAGTGACATACTGGATTCTTAGTCAAATTAATAGAACTAGTGTTATCACAAAAAATGGGTATGTGTGTGAAATGCAATCCATAGTCTTCTAAAGTTTGCTTCATTCACAAAATTTGTGCACCACAACGTCCTGCGGCGATATATTCAGCCTTGGGTGTTGATAACGCGACAGAATTTTGCTTTTTGCTAAACCAAGAGACTAGAACTTTTTCTAGGAAATGACATATGTCGTTGGTACTTTTTCTATCTACTTTGCATCCGGCAAAATCAGCATCAGAATAACAGGTTAGGTCAAATGATGTGGTTTTGGGATACCATAAGCCGACAAAAGCGGTACCTTTAAGGTATCGGAAGATATGCTTAACTGCACACAGATATGATTCCTTAGGATTGGCTTGAAAACGTGCACACAAGCAAATGCTAAACATAATGTCTGGTCGACTAGCAGTTAAATACAGTAAGCTATCGATCATACCTCGATACTTATGTATGTCGACGGGTTTGCCTTGTTCATCAATATCAAGCTTGGTTGAAGTTGCCATTGGAGTGCTAAGAGGTTTGACTGCCTCTAGGTCGAACTTCTTTAATAGATCCTTTGTGTACTTTGCTTGATTTATGAACGTCCCATTGTTGGTTTGTTTGATTTGCAGTCCGAAAAAGAATTTCAGCTCTCCCATCATGCTCATCTCAAACTCATTCTGTATACACTTTGAAAATTCTTGACAGAGAGATTTATCAGTAGATCCAAAAATAATATCATCTACATAGACTTGAATCAAAAGAATATTGTTATTCAAAGACTTTATAAATAATGTAGTGTCAACCGTTCCCTTTGAAAAACCATTGTCAAGTAGAAAATAGCTTAGACGAACGTACCAAGCACGGGGGGCTTATTTTAAACCGTATAAGGCTTTCTTCAACTTGAAAACATAATCAGGATTTTTGAAATCAGTAAAACCTAGAGGTTGAGCTACATAAACTTTTTCTTTTATAAAACCATTCAAAAATGCGCATTTGACATCCATTGGAAATAATTTAAAATTATAAAAACATGCAAATGCACAAAACATGCGAATGGATTCTAATCTCGCAACTGGGGCATAAGTCTCATCGTAGTCGATACCATATTCCTGATTGTATCCTTGAGCTACGAGTCGAGCCTTATTACGAGTCACTAAACCATTCTCGTTCAGTTTGTTTCGGAATACCCAACGGATACCAATGACCGGATGATCAATGGGCTTGGGAACAAGTTTCCAAACTTGATTCCGTTCGAATTGGTTTAATTCCTCTTGCATAGCATTTAACCAAAAATTATCACTACATGCTTCTTCAAAGTTTTTGGGTTCAAGCTGTGAGATAAAGGCAACACAAGAAGCTATATCTTTATTAGAGGAACGAGTACTTAAACCTTTGGTAATCTCACCAATTACCAAGTCTTTTGGATGATCTGCCAAGAATCTCATCTCTTTTGGCGTATCCTCAGGATTGCTGGTTCCGACTTTTTTGCTTGAAAGTTTTGCATCTTTGTGTGAAGGTTTTGCAGTAGCTGTACTTGGTGTAATCACGTCTTCATTGTCGTCATCGTCTAAGTGTTGATTTAGTTCATCAAACTTGACATTAATTGATTCTTTGATGATCATGGTTCTCTTGTTGAAGACTCTGTACCCTTTGCTCTTTGCTGCATAACCTAAAAATATACCTTCATCGGCCTTTTCATCAAATTTACTCAGATTGTCTTTAGTATTAAGAATAAAGCATTTACAACAAAAAAATCTTGAAGTAAGAAACAATGGGTGTTCTATCAAACCATAGTTCATAGGAAGTCTTCTTCGATATAGGTCGAATTAGAACCCTATTGAGAATATAGCACGCTGTATTGACAGCTTCAGCCCAAAAGTATCTAGGTACACTAAACTGGTTTAACATTACTCTAGCCATTTCAGATAGAGTCCTGTTCTTACGTTCCACAACTCCATTTTGTTGTGGAGTCCTAGGGCAGGAAAATTCATGCAAATAACCGTGTCAAAATTGCTTGAACTCTGAATTCTCAAATTCGCCGCCATGATCACTACGAATGCGAGTAATCATGAAACCTTTTTCATTCTATATTTTTTTACAAAAGGTGACAAATTCTGACAATGCATCGTTCTTGTGTGCAAGAAAATATACCCATGTATATCTAGAGAAATCATCTACAATGACAAATGCATATAGCTTACCACCTAGACTAGTAATTCTACTTGGTCCAAATAAGTCCATATGTAACAATTGTAGAGGTCTAGTGGTACTTACAGCGTTCTTGGATTTAAAGACGGATCGGGTAGCTTTGTTCTTTTTACATTCGCTATATACCGTATCCTTCTTGAAAGATATGTCTGGTAAGCTGCGTACCAACTTCTTTGTGGATAATTTTGAAATTGTGTCCATATTTGTATGACCGAGTCTCATATGCCATAGTTGACTCTCAATGCTCTTGGCCATCAAGCATCTACCTGCTTTGTTAGCATCTTCTAATAGATAGAAAATATATATGTTGTCTTCCCTGATACATTCAAAGATAGTACTACCAGTTGAGCTATCAACTATAGTACATTTGACTTTGACAAAGTTAATGCCATAACCGTGATCAGCTAAATGGCTTATACTGAGCAGATTATGTTTTAACTCGGTAACTAGACAGATATCTTTAATCACAGGATAGGGAGCCTTACCAATGTCACCGATACCGATTATATACCCTCTTAAATTATTACCAAAGGAGACATATCCTTCTTTATTCTTCTTCGACAGTGTTGCGAATAATGATGCATCACTGGTCATGTGCCGTGAGCAACCGCTGTCGAGGATCCATTTGCTTCTAGCATGTGAAGGGCGTTCCACCTACAAAACAGTTTGCAGATGAAACTTTTGGTACCCATTTCTTGTAGGGTCCTGACAGGTTAGTTTTTGGTATCCATGCATAAATATTTAAATCTACCAACTTTCTGATTCAACATGCAGAAGATATATGACCAATGATGCCACAATAATGACATTTTGCATGTTGAGTGTTGAAAGTTGTGTGAGGTACATGATTGGTAGGTTTTGGTTTTCTAGTATAGAAGAATGCATGCCTATTAGTCTTCTTGGGCATATGTTTGGTATGGTTTGGTCTGACAGTGTTTGGTTTGGGTGTGTTCCGATGATTCGGTAATTGACACGTATTAGAATAGGAAGCAACAACTTCAGGCCGTTTTCCTAAACTAAATTTTAACTTTTTGGAGGTGTCATATAATCTAGTATAGTCAGATATAAGTGTTTCTATTCTGACTTGTGCACACTGGAGACTCTTTCTCTCCTTAGATAGGTCTTCCTTTAGCCGGATGATAGTTTGGTCTTTTTTTTCGGATAACTTAATAGTCTCGTGTAACAACAGCTTAATAGATGAAAGCTCACCAGACTCAATAGAAGAGTCATTATTTCTAGCATAAGCTAATTGGTCAGTAAGTCTTCCTATCTCACCTTTGTACTCTTTGAGTACCTTCTTAGAGGTTTCATATTTACTACACAGTTTCCTTTAATCATTTAATAGGTCACTGAAAGCCTCTCCTAGTTGCTCAAAGGTGAAATCATCATAAGGATCAAACAGAGGATTAGTGATTACCTGATCGCAAGCCATCAAGCATACATTTGCAGCGTCATCTGATTGTTCGTCTTCTGAATCGCTGGCTTCGCTTTCATGCTATATGCTTGTATTGGCGTACTTCCTTGATGTAGATCTCTTCAGGTAGCCTTTGTCATATTTGCTACTTTTTTTGTTGATGATGATGCTGTTGGACAGTCTTTCTTTATATGTCCTTTCTTCTTACATCCATAGTAAATAGGATCGTCCTCATTGCTGTTGCTGTTGCTATCTTTTGTTCTTCTGTTGAATCTCATGAACTTCTTGAATTTTCTTACTAGAAGAGCTTGATCTTCAGAGTCAGAGTCACTGTCGTCAGAATCATCTTCGACAGTTCTTCTATGTTGAGCCTTGAGAGCGATCGACTTTTCTAACTTCTACTTTGGTGTAGCATCTTCAAAGTCTTGAAGTTCTAACTCGTGAGTGAGTAGCTTACCCATGAGTGTTTCCAGAGACATTGTTGAGAGGTCGTTTCCTTCAATGATTGCTGTAGCCTTTGGAATCCAGTTCTTTGTGAGAGCTCGTAGAAGTTTGCGAATCTTTTCATGGTTACTATATTCCTTGCCTAATGAAGACAAAGAATTTACAATATCCAAGAATCTCGTAAACATCTGAGTGACTGATTCACTTGACTTCATTTTGAACGCCTCGTACTCCTGAGTAAGTCTGCTGATCTTTGACTCCTTGACTTGTGTTGTTCCTTCGAGAAGTTTCCATACTTCATTTGATGTTGTGTAAGTCGACACCCTGTTGAATTCAGTTCTGTCTAAAGCACAAAATAAAGCATTAATAGCACGTGCGTCAAGACTGGCCTTTTGTCACGACCCGCACCCTAGAGTTAGGGCACGAGAACGTAACGACGCCCAGCCTACGCCGCAGTGTCGGCGGTAGAACGCTGTCCTAGGTCTCAATGCATCTAACAGTATAAGACTAAACAGTTTATACTCCCCGAATGGGGGTGACATAGCAGATACAAACTCAATCACATCTAAGGTAGAGCATGATAAAGATAGATAAAACATGGAATCCAAAAGAGATACAGGAGATAGAAATCTAAGTGTCTATGATACATAAACCCATAAATACATCTCAAAACTCAATACAGTAATCCACAAAGTAAAATACAACTCCAGACAAAATAAAATAACTACCTAAACAACCTCTAATGTGTCTCCTCTAGGCTAGCAGGCACCTCCAGGCTATCTGTAAAATTTTTCAACAGGTCCAGTCAGGACGGGAGCGAGCACAAAACATCTCACGCAGTTCATATCGAGTTAGGAAATATAAAGCATGCAATAGAGTAAAGTACATGAAACGCTGAAAGAAGAATGTATAGAAAACAGTAGAGATTTAATAACAGGAAATATCTAAATATGATAAGTAAGAACTGTAAGGAACATGTGATTTAGAGTACAATCTGGTTATGTAAACGGGCTAGGAAAATGCAATGGTAACTCCATTGTACGTGGGTGTACAATAGACATATACAATAGTTATACAATATTGTACAATAGGATTTGAGTACATAACCAATTCTACTCCCCCTCCCCAATCAATACACAAGGATCCACTCCAGTTACGTTATCTTGCACAATAGTGTACAATGTTATACAATGGATGTACAATATTATACAATAGATGTACAATGTTATACAATAGTTGTACAATGTTATACAATAGTGTACAATGGTCTATCCCTGGGACTCATGTGATACTGAGAGTACAATATGCACAAGGAGTATACAAGGATATAGGTATTCAATAAATACAATATGGAAGTGAAACGCACATCACAATATGTATTTAGTGAATACAAGGGGATAACATCCCAAAAGGAGATCCATATAGTACCAATCCGTGATAACAATCGTGTCAGCATCAAGTACAGTAATCTAGAGCAAGAATGTAAATCCAGAAAAGTATGAAACGGTCAGAGAATGTACTCGCCTCGATAACCTGAACAGCTGATAAGTATAGGAGGTCCCACTGAAGCCACAGAGTCCTATTTAAAGCAACACAGGTTACAAGGTGTTCAAGTTGAAATAAATAAATCCCTACAGGCAATCTATATTATTCTAGGTTCTTCTAAGTCAAATTAATTTTAGGTCGACTCCGGTCAATAATCTAGTCAAACTAGGTCAAGTGTTGACTTACAGTTGACTTTGGGTCAACTGGTCAACTCTGGTCAAACAGGGTAAATCTAATCTAATTATTAAAGTGTACTTCGTTATTTGTACGTCGAAACTTACGGCACGCAAATCGAGATAAAAAGATTATCGGTAAGGTTGATAATCTTATTATAGTGATCCACGTATCCAACTTGTCAATTTCAGCGATGTGAGATCACTGGAATTGGCTGATCTCAGTTTCGTTGTACTAATCCCGAAATACGAACATTATATGAATTAATTATTAACTAATTATAAAAAGGTTAAACTCAGAGAAATTATCAACAAACATTGTCGGACGATGAAATGAACATCGCCAACGTGTCCAGAATGGTCAAATTAGCTAGGATAGCCTACCCAACGGTCCAATTTGGATACAAGGGCAAAAAGGTAATTTCGGGTCAAAACGGTGTCCGTGTCGGAGCCGTTTTGCACCGAAAAATGTGCAAGAAAATAAGTCTATAAAATATAACAAATTATATGTCCACGCAACCAGAATGTCGATACGAACCCAACGGTATCTCCAGAATTGGATTCCGTTGACCCGATCTCAATTTGGCCCGTTGACCAGAACTTGGAATTCCGATTTGCACGGAAATGCGTGCCGGAGCCAAAGTCCTCAAAACTCAGCAAACTACCTGTCAACGAGTCCAGAATGACGATACGAACTCAACGGTATCTCCGGAATTGGATTCCGATGAGTCGGCATCAAAAAGTCCCGTTGACCCAGAATGTCGGACCCGCTTTGCACCGAAATTCGTGCCCGGGCCCACGTTCTCCAAATCTAACAAATTTTATATGAAAACATGCCAGAACGACGCCACAAGTCTAATGGTGGTGTCAGAAATGAAATCTGGAGTCCCGTGTTCAAAAATAGAATTTTACAAGTTGGAAATTACGAATTTGGACGGCCAACTTTGGCGTCGAATTCAACCAATCAAACAAGCTCAAACTGAAATGAAATCTAAAGGGGGCAGGAAGAGGGTTATACCAGCTTCGCACCGGAACTGGTAGCACGCCAAACGGAGCTGCGGTGGAGGAGATACAAGCTGACGAAGTTGGCCCCGCGAAACTGTCTAAATTTAACACAATTTAAACGGTCAACTTGGTGGCCGGTTTTGATGTACCAAACGATAAAATTAACGGACGAAAATTGACAGGGATGAAGGTGGATATATCGAGATTGCGATAGAGTGAAGAAATCGCCGATCCAACGGTCGGATCTCCGGGAAAACACGCACGAAGTCGCTGCGATGGAGCACCAAAATGAACGTGATTTCGCGCGCGTCACGACGGAACGTCGTGCAAAACGCACAAATCGCCTCGACGGCGCGTCCCGGAGGACGGTGGCCGTCAGGGGAGACTCGCCCATGGCGGGGGAGCATGGCCAGAGGCCCACGGCGGCCCGCACGGCGGCGTGGCGGCGCGCGACGGCGGCCCACGCGCGCTCGTGCGTGCGCGCCTGCATGCGCGGTTGACGCAGCCGCTGCTGCTGCTGCTCTTGGCTGCTGTCACAGCTGCGAGCGAGGGCTGGGCGGCCTATTCCCGGCGGAGGTGCGGCCATGCGCGGCCAGTGGCGGCAGCACGGCGGTTTAGGGTGGTGGTGGTCGCCGTTGATGGCCATGGTGGTGGCGGCTTATGAAGGTGGAGGGAAAGTAGGAGGAGGAGATGGAGTTTTGGGGGAGGAGACTGTGGGTGAGGCCGACCATGCTCGGCCACGGCGGAGGCCGGCCAGGGGAGGTCGGGGGAGTGAGGAGGTGGAGGTGGCCATGGGGTCGGGTGGTGATGCATGGCTTGGTTTTGCTGTTGCATGGTTTTTGTGTGAGTTGAAAATAAAAAAATGAAAGAGAGAGAGAAGGAGAGGATAAGAGAGAGAGAGATGAAAAAGTTTCTCCACATTGGAATTAGGGCCGGCCATAGGCTGCTATGGGGTTGGGGAGAAATTGGATGGTGGTGATTTGTTTAGGTGAATCAAAAGGCTAGGATTAAATTAACTAAAAATAGGTCTTTCCAATGGAGATTAATTCAATAGAAATTCTATTAAATATAGAAAAATAGGCAAAATGAGTAATTGATATTTTTTTGGGCAAGAATTATGAGGGTGTCATGATGGAGAAAATTGTGGAGCTGGACTGGGCTCGGTGGAGCCGGATTGGGTCAAAATTGGACATTGTGCAAAAATAGAATTAAAATTAGGTGTTGATGATCATGAGTAAATAAGTTGCACATGGGGATTTCAAATAATGGGACACAAGTGGCGGACGGATAGTAGGCTCAAAGTGGGCCATGTCCATAGTTGGGGCTGACAGGTTTTGGTCGACAGGGGACCCACAAATCAAGTTGGAAAATGAATGTGACGCCGTGGCGTAAAATAAAATCGGGTCACGCGTCGGAAGAGTTGCGCGAATCAAATGGAGCTCAAAATGACGTGAATGAGTGGAAAACGAAGGTCATGGGTGACGAGCGTCTCGAGTAGATCATCAATGAGGAGTTGGTTTCAAGGAAATGACTGGTCTGGCGCTCCCAATTTAAATGTCATGGTAACGCACTAAAAATGATCAAGAAAAAGAGTGGGAAAATAATTAACAATCAATTGGTCTAAACCGACCCAAAGTTCAGCGAAGAAAAAGGGGCACAAGGGAACAAGTTTGGGTGGGACACCATATACCGTCATGAAGGTAATCGTGTCCACTCCAAAACTCGTGAAGGGAATTTCCAGAGTTGAACATCCCTGATACTCCAAATATCAATGGCATAAAAAGTACACTAACAGATAAATAAATAGAATGAAATATTTATCAAACCAATTAATCAGGAAAATAAATAAAATGAAATAAATAAAATGAAAAAATTCAACCCGAAATTTAGGGTGCTAACACCTTTTTCTTTTCATCATCCGTATATTTATCATGGGTTTTTTTAACTAAAACTCCATCAACATTAATACGAGGAAGCTTTTTGTAGCCATCAATAACATAGACCATAAGTCAAAATTAAGAGATTTTAAGAAGAAACTCATCCGTGTTTTTCAATAAGTGTAGTTTGTGCCGTCAAACAGTGGAGGTCTGTTTGTGGCTTGGCCTTCACTTATAAATTTCACAGTTACCATGTGTAATGCTGTGATCTATACAAAACTTGAATATAACTGAATATAGCTACAGTTTTACCTTGCTTTACCTGTATAACCCGCTCTGATACCAATTGTAGGAACAAAATCGTAAAGCAGAATACTCTAGAGGGGGGGTGAATAGAGTAGGCAGTGGAAATATTGCTAAATTAAAACTTGTTAGCAGTTAGATCACAGAAATAATAATCACAATGTAAATAACTGTAAAGAAAAGAGTGATCAGAAGGCAAATGCAAACACATAGATTAATACTGGTTTTCCTCTTGTGAGGACTAGTCTAGTCGGAAGAACTCTAGCTTCCAGTTGAATCCACTATTAGAAAATCTTGCAAATTTTCATACAAAGTCCTTGCAACTTCTACAAACGCGAGCTTTGATACGAAGAACTCGACCAACTTCAGTTTTGAAGAGTCTTTCTTCAATCAAGCCTCTGATTACAATTTCTCTGAAATCTTCTAGACCGCACCGTACCGGCAAATTGACTAGAGAATTGTAACTGGCTTGGGATTTGAAAATGGAAGCTTTTGAAAACTCTTTGGAAGAAACGTAAGCTTTAGAAGAGAGAAGATGAAAGTGAATGAGTGTGTTAAAATGATCAGAATTCCTCTCTATTTATATTTTTTCCAAAGACAGAACTCTGACAGAATTCAGGCAGAATTTGGACAGAACTCTTTGTAACAAACCGCAACTGAAGGGAGACCAAGTTTAAAATCAAACGTTCACATAACTTTCACCTTGGTCGAACTCTGGCCGAACTCTGGCCGAGTTCTGTCAGGGTTTGGTCAGGTTTATTTTATAAAAATTGTTTTTGGCTTTTTGAAAATCCTTCAGAAGTTTTTTGTAAAAGTAGATGTTTTTCAAAAACATAGGTCATTTTAAAAAGATAGGTCAGTTTTGAAAAACGATTTTGGATAGCCTATTTGCCAGTACGACTTGGTGTACAATGTATTCCTAGACTCAATAAAAATAAAAATTACATTGCGTAAGGAAATACAATCTTGAGTGACAAACAGAGCTTTGGTCTTGAACTGAGTAGATATCCAATCTTGATCAGTGTCCAAAACGTCTTTAGTAGCTATCTTAATTGAGTCGTATATCGAGGCAGAGTTTGATCAATTATTAAAATCAGGTTTGACCATGACCAATGGGCCAACAGCTCTAAGGGCTGGAATACAAATAAGTATCAAGGTACAACGATATGTAATAGACCCTGTCAGTAGATGATGCTGTCGCATGAATAACGAGTTTGGGTAGAATATAGAATTGTTGGATTATGACTTAGCTAATAAGTTATGTTATATCCACTAGATGTCCAAAACACGAATGCTAGATAATTGGTGCCATAGAGATTGGATCGGTACATGAATAGTAAATCTTCTTATGGAATCACAAGGAGATAATGCAAAACGAATATTGATGGTTAACGTGAATTGCTAAGAGATGACCGTATTGGGTGCTAGCAAAAATTCATAAAGGATGCTTTCGGAAGAAATACAATTATGTAGTTGCCTTATTTTGTTGGTTAAAAGAGTACAGACCGTATCGATGACCTAAAAATGTGGGAAATGAATATATTGCAAAGAGACCGTAGAAAAGATGCTAAATGATAGACTGTTGTGATAGCAATGTGGGATTTTTGACTCAGAATAGTTGGCCCAATTGAATAGACACAACTTGAGTATGATATGAGGATACAAGTCGGATTGATGCAGAGGATTCTGTGCCTGTGCAAGTGAAAACTGAATATTGGATGTTCGATTAATAAAGTTTTATATGATGGCTTCGGGATTGACCCTTAAGAATTGTCGAATATATTTTATCGGTTGTGGGTAAGTCTAGAATGATTTCGTTGGGTATAACCCAAGGATGATTACGGGTAGAAAGACTTGACCCTAGAATGTCAGTTGGTTGCCTAGAATGTCGGTTGGTTGCCTAGAATGTCGATTGGTTGCCTAGAGTGTTGGTTGGTTGCCTAAGTTTGGGATTTGTTGGCTATGTTATTTTAGTTGTCCATGTTGGGATATAAGTTCATAAGATTGGGGTGGTGTCCCATGTTCCTTAAGTTGGTCGGATCATAGATTGTCCCTGAGATAAGATAAGAGTTGTCCCTATGATAAGAATTGGTTGCCTCTAAGATAAGAGATAAGTATGTTCCTGATAGCTATCCATCTCATATGAGTTAGCTGAATGTCTGGTTTAGCTTAGATTAGATGACCGTAGAGACTTGACTGAATGCTAAGTTGACTGTTGGAAACCCGTAGGATGTCCCTATTAATGTTGCGTGGGTATAGTCAAATGAGTAAGATGTGTCGGAAAGTAAACTTCGGAATGGAATGGAGATTGGAAAATTCAATGTTATAATGTGGATGGGATGACGGATCATTTTAGTTTCAGAACTTTGTTGCCTTATTTGGGAATGTCAAAAATTTGCTAAAGCTGGTTAGATTTGGTTGGTTGAATCATATTGAGATGCTTAAAATGATGATAGTTGCCTTGAGACAGTCGGAATAAATTCATTGATAGATGATCAAATTAGAATTGGAAGGAAAAGTATAACGACAAAATTGGATAGTACATGTAGTCGAGATCGACGAGAGCAAATGAAATGTTGAAAAGACCATCAGAATTAATGTTGTTGGAATATGAGAGTTGCTTATACGAGAGGATAATATGTTGGCTTGATCAATACGAGAAAATGTTTGAGAACAACGAGAAATGTTACTAGAGTGGAATGATGGTACAAGTTGGAAGATGGATCATAATTGAAAATTTTTATGAGTTGCAAATAAGTGTATGGCTGCAAACGATGATGAGTACAAGATTTGATCGATGAGAATCGTGGTATCGAAATAAAATGTCACTTTGGGCTTTATCAAACTTTGGTGACATGAAGACAATGAACTTGAAAGGAAACTCTGAATTCGTCGGATACTTGATATTACTATGTTAGAATTTTATTGGGAAAATTTTGATCAGCTGTGGAAAATTACTCGAGTTGGAATTGGTAACATCTATTGTGTTATTGGTTGGTGGGAGAATTGAATAAACAAGTTGGGACTATACGAGATGCTCGAAAGGAATTGCTAACATTGGGAATAAAGTTATACCTGTAGCTCGTTCATTTTCTCTATCATTGAACTTGGCTAAAATACATTTATTTCTGGGATGCCTAAAATATATGTACGATTCTAACTAAGTGGTACGCTGAATTCAAATGAAGCCACGGGGAGGATTATCATGTGCTAAGGAATTGCATGAGTGTTGGAGGAAGAACAAAGATGGTAAACTATTTTGAATCAATTAGGATGCTGTGACAAGATGGTACATCACTTGGAATCAATCGAGACATTGTAGAGAAATGTTGAATAATACAAGTGGATCTTTGGGAATGTTTTATGAAATTTAGTTGAAGTTATGTGGATGAGTTTTGTTTTAAGTTTCGAGGACGAAACTTTTTCTGAATGATATATATTGCAGTGCCCTGACCCGCAAGATGCCTTATGATGGATGGTTGGTTCGATGAAGCCTTGTTGGACTTGGGAATATGCTAAGAATCGCTTGGAAGGCTATGCGATCGAGGCGGAATCGTCTTATAAATGTGAGTTGTGTTGAACCCTTCGAAGATCCTTTAGCTTCACGCTTAATAAAATGATATTATGCTATGTTTACTTGTTGAGTTGCTGAGTAACACCTTGCGTAAAAGTCGAAAAGATAATAAAAGATAATTAATCACAAGACCAAAAACTGTTGCGAATTATTTTGTGAATTATGTGCTTCGAATCATTTCAATGAATTATATGCTTGCGTGCTTTGCAATGAAATACATGACCGGTGAAGGAAAAGTCCCAAATACTTGGGCAGTGAGTATGTCGAGCCTCAGCTCGATGAATGTATTCTAAACAGATGCTAAGTTCCAAGAATTGGGCAGTAAGTACATTGAGTATCGGTTGGAAAGATGTATTGTATCAAAGATGTGGGAAAGGGATTGGGTAACAACATTCTATTATCTCGTCGTCGATGTAGAATGTTGATTACGCCAAGACCCCGGAAAGAGAAAGATGGAAATACGAATGAGAATGGTGGCTGAGCACTTAGTTTTCCTTATCATGCATTATATGTTTTCTTCATAGATAAGTTGCATATACTTGCATGGTCATGGACAACTTGTATACAAGGTAGTTCCCAGAACGGTACTTTGCGGCCACGGACCCGGTTCATCCTAGGGTGAACAAGGATGGTGTCGACGTACTGATATTGGAATTTCGGGACTTGCAGTGGGGGCTTGCTACCGTCCACTAAAAGGATGCCGAAATACCCATGGTGCTAAAGTAGTAGCACGGTATTTCGGAAACCTCCCATGGATTCGTACCCCATTCGGATTTAGCCGTTCGCTAGGAAGATGGTCCAAGATGGCGTGTCGCCAGTGACCTTCTTATAGATAGGTCCAGTGCTATGCAGGCAGAGTAAGTTATTACTCAATTACAGGGAAGGATGTCGGCTGTTGGTAAGAATCACCTAAACGGTGACAATTATATTAAATTATGATATTATTCTAACAATGTCTTGTGCAGGTTGAGTAAATATTATAAATATACAGGGATGGCTATACGACCGTGGGTAAGAATCACCAAAGGGTGATAATTGTATGCTTTAAATTATATTGGCTATGAGATTTCCATTCTTTACTTCTTGTCGGCTATAAACATGAAATTGACCCTAAGGCAACGAGAAAGACCACTGTTAATAATGTTCTATAACATGATTACTTAATGTTATCTTCTTAGGTGAGTTGGGCCATCATCGCTCGCTATTACATTGATGATATACTGACCCATGTTGTGGACAATATTATAGGTGCTTGCGTATGGAGAAAATTGTTTGATCAGTGCTTGGCATCGATAATTCTGATGGGTGTACAGAATCTCTTCTTACGATATCTTCTGCTATACGAGACATAATGTATGGAACAGTGTAACTTAGTTATACCAGTGAGATTGTAGCCAAATTGGCAAGTTCATTGTAAAGAAGTCGGCATATTCAGTTGTAGCCTAAAGGGCAAGTGTATATTAAGTTGGCTATTCAAAGTCTTGTAATCAGTTGTAAACTCTATATTCCGCTGCTAGTCTTTTAATCATTTGAGAAAATCAATAAAGAGATACATTTTCTTCATATCTTGTTATGACTTTAATTTATCTGCTTGGTTTTGCTGCACTGTCAATGTTTTATGAGAAATACCAGGAACTATAATGGTTTTGCCTTGTATAAGTGCAATCTAGACTTGTACGGCATCACGTTCAGTGGCCAGATTTCGATCCTCAGGGATTGGGCGTGACACCTACAATATCAGGTCTAGACGAAATTCCTCATGTATTGCTTCTACCCCTCATTGATGTCATGAAGCATGGACCTGCAATATCTAATGGTCATTAACTGTTGCACAAAGTTAGTAGGCCTGGCAAAGGGCTCTTTTCTGGCCCAACTAATTTATGTTTAAAATTTGTGTTGAAAATCTAGATTTAGAAGTATGCATTCAATCAAATACAGCACAGCACTCAGTAACTTGTCTGGAAAAGGACAAATAAATTTATACTTGCACATGGATAGGTACTACAGGTCCAAAATCACAACATACCTGATTAGGTGTCAGGTCAAACTTTTTACCACCGATTGTGAATTAAATAACGGGCATTGAAGCAAGGCTGCTTCAGTCAACAACTGACTGCACCATGGGATTGGGCAAACGCTCGTACAACTGCAAGTATTTCCTATAAGCAAGTAATTAAACCATCACAAACTTGAAAAGTTCCTGCCTTGTTATAGTCCAGTTTCTTCCACAGTAGCTGCTATAGCGCAACCCTGCTCTGCTGCCTTTTCCATCCTCGAGATAGCATCATAAAGGCATTTTTGGGTTAGCTACATGTGAATACCAATACAAAAACACTACATTCATCTAAAAATACAAAAAACCGACAGGGCATTACATGAGAATGCCAATACAACAATATTGATTATCCCAAAATTTTGGGTCAGCCACATGAATCCTTTTCTTCTAATGAACTCTTTTAAGCGACAATCTCCTTTCTAGCATTAGTAAACGTCAATATCTTTCTTTATAGGCTAGATTCAATTTTTTTTTACTTGGCCCTAATCATGACGCGATATCATTCAAAACTAGAGCCAAAAAAACTTAATGTCTAAAGGTGAAATTCTAAGAACGAACACACATACGCATCATATACCAGATGCCCACATGCAAATATTGGATATTTCTCCTTCAAGTAAATAATCAAAAATTCAGAATTTAGTAGAACTCTACTGCAATAACAATGAAGCTCTAGCTCACCGGGTATCATGACAAGGCCAAAAACATGAAACAAATACTTCATTTATAGTGGAGACATATGTATCAAGCAGCAAATTCAAGCTATATGTATAGTGTCCTTGCTTAGAATGATGTTCCAACATATTTGAACCATACATGTGGATTGGAAGAAATGAAGGGATAAGTACCATCTACTATCACTAACCAATATATGCATCGAGAAAGAATATAGCAATGACGGAACAATAAATGAAAAATATTATTAAGAATCATGCAAAATGCATATTGCTCTAAGTATTTGATGAAATATGTGCATATATCTCTAGGTTACTTTTACTATACTCATTAGTTGTACAGAAGTGCGCATGTAAAGATACATTTATAAATACTTGGTGGATACATATCTTAATTTGTTTCTACCTGAACCTGAAGTGTGATACCATTCTTCTACAAAAATAAAGCTAATTACGACAATCTTCTTCATTTCTCTATGTATAATATTTTAAAGTAAGTCTGCATAATGTCGAGATTTCATTACACTATGATAATCTCCTCTCTCCCTTGAATTAAAAGAAAAGGATAACAAGTAAAACAACCCTTCACTCAGTAGTCATATTAAAGCAGGCATGTACAAGACAATATATAGATGTGGAGTATAGATCCTTATATGATACTTTACATATAGGATGTCAATTTTTGGATGATTTTTTGAATCAAAAAATTATAGATTCAGAACCCAACTATCCGAGCCTTGCAACTCGAATCACAAAATAACTTCAAGATCAATAAAAAATTCAGATTAGATCTATATATCAACTTCTGATCGAAAACCCTAACAAAAAATATTATGATAAACAGATCTTGTCTCATAGAGTCCATATCCAAATCGAAAATCCCCAAAATCGGAAGAAATTTTATAGAGATCAACAAACTAAATAAAAAAACCTAGCACTTTTCATTAGAGATCCCTATATTTACTTATAGAAAACTCCGTATTAGAAACAATACCGTAGTAATAGCCATGAGACAGTATACATACCATGCAAGACCTTTCTCTAGTATTTTTTTCATGGTTATACTGATTTTAACAAATTTCGGGACGAACCTTGGTTTTCGAAACTAGTTTCATGCTCTTAGTCTTGTTTCTCGGCCAGAATTGGCGTACCGACGACATACCGATGTATACCGACGACATGTGGGTCCTTTTCATATTGAAAAGTTGTCGTAACACTTTTGGCATATTGACGGTGTACCTGTCCATACCGACGATATACCGGTACGACATATAGAATTTGCCAGAGAGTTTTCAAGCCTGGAAATCGGCATACCGTTGGTGTACCGGTATGTACCGTCGATATATCGATCGAGTACCCAAGTTGACTATTTTTTAATTTTGATTCATTTTTGTAATTTCTTCCTCCTTATTGCTTTCCTCTATATGCTATGCCGAGTTTCTTGCTATGTACTGCCATGCTTGCTTGGATTTCTCATACATGTATAGCTTACCTGATAGTGGCTTGCCATGGTGCACTCTTGATTCTTGTCCTGTCTAGTTTAATATAGTGGCTCGTCGTAGCACACTCCTGTCTTGATACTTGTCTTGTCTTATCTAGGCTTGTTATAGTGCACTCTCTGTCTTGTCATGTCCAGTCTTACATATCTAGGATGGATTTTGTGAATGCCACACCTGGAATCCTGAATGAAAATGTTAGGAACTAATAACTAGTTTGATTATCTAGATGCATTGGGAGGAGAGAATTTCTCGGTTGCCTGCAAGCTCCTTTGTTTCGGCCCCTTACTATGGACTTGTAGCTATATATAATGATGAGCACATTTTTAGCATACCGTCGAGTAGGAAAATCTAGTATATCAAGTGTATTGTACTTCTATTAGCTCGCCGTCGTACGGAGCATACTACTTAGGATACATTTGTCTCCCGAACGATGTATCCACTATTAGATATTATTGCATCCTCGGCCTGGATAAGTTGGGTAGTCTGTAGGACAGGCAGTCGGATTAGATTTTCCAAAATGCATATGTTAGTAATTAGGATTGTGATAACCCTAGTTAGCTAATGTATCAAGTCGTACACATTGTTTGACCGTGATTGATGGATGGAGTTCTTTCCTGTCTTGTCTAGTCTTGTCTTATTCTAGCTTACTATTTCAATATTTAGATTCCCGTACATATTACTATTCCTGTTCACATGTCTGGTTTCACTACTTGTCTTACATTCTCGGCTTCATTACATGCTTACATGCTCAGTTTCACCCTTACATGTTCACATGTTGTTTTCCCTTACATATTTCTAATTTTCTTATATATACGTTGTGGTACCATTTGCACTATTCTTGTCCCGTTTTACTTCTTTACTTTAGTGTTGTTATGATTTGTATACTGGTTTTAGTTCATAGTTTTGCTTCCTTTGTGGTACTTGCTATTAGGGGTCTAATCCCACTGGTTTTGTTTGAACAGATTTGATAGAGGAGCCCGAGGATCTACCGGACCTTCTACTCGATCGTGACCACTTGGAGCACCAGGGTGCCTGAGTGAGTGTTCTTTCTTTTATCCACTCTTTTCTGTATATTCTTTTGCGGCGTTTAGTAACCGAGCACGTTTTTAGCTCGTGTTTTGGACTTGACATTTGGCCTACGGGCTTAGACATGAATGTATATTTTTTAGGTTGCAGCTAAAGCTGATTATGTATGACTTACACTCTTGCTAGTTCTTCATTTTGTATTACTAGCTTCATGGTCATCTATAAATTATGGTTTGGGACACTTTACTGTCTTATATACTTGATGATCATACACTTGTACTTTACTTTTTTATCTGTGATTTGAGATATCTAGAATTATTTGACCTAGGATTGACTGTTGGCTTGTAGCAGTGACCTCTACATCTATAGCTTTGACCGTATTTATGTGTACTGGAGTACTTTGGTATACATAACTGGCCTAGTCCGTCTTTACTTACCAGTATTCTGGTCCTAGGGCGTGACATAGGTTTTAGTGGGGGCCCATATAGTTGTGATTTATCAGATATATGGGGATTACTGATAGTTATCTCAGTCATAATTCTTTTTCGTTGATATCCTTCGTATTACTCTTTATCTTTGATCTTTTAACCTTATATATGCCTTAATCGTTGATCTTTCATATTTCTTCAATTTTGATCCTTGTGTCCTTTAACTTTCAGGGGCAATATTCCTGATCCTTCCGATCAACTCGTTCGGGTTCCACCAATGGCTGGTCAGCGTTCGTATGTTCCACTAATTCTGGAGGGTTAGTCTCAGCATTCAGGAGTAGTGTCCAGAGTCGACCTAAGGGCAGAGTTGCCAATGCAGCCTGATTAGTCGGTAGTATTAGTCCAGCCAGATCAGACAGAGGGTGTTTGTTTGTGCACTGGTGGATGTGCTTAGAGGATTCATGGCGACGCAACAATATCAGAGTGATGTTCTTATCCAGTCAGTTCGGACGGCTTTGGAGAGGGGTAGTGCTCAGTTTTATAATTCTGCGAGCAGTTTCAAGCGTCTCCATCTCCTGTATTTCTATGGTACAGAGGATGTGATAGCGTCCGATGCTTGGCTCCAGAATATTGAGGCCATTCTAGAGGTGGCAGGAATACCGACTAGGGAGTGGGTACCAGTAGCCAGGCTTCAGCTTTTGGATTTGGCTCACGATTGGTGGGCGGTTCATGAGGATTCCCTCGCAGCGCCTATTTCTTGGGTGGACTTTAGTGAGAGGTTTCAAACTTGGTACTTCGACACGGTGTCACGTTATGATTTGCGATAAAGGTTTAACAAACTCAGGTAGATAAGCAGGACCGTCGACGGTTATGCGACGGAGTTGAGCAGGCTCAGTCGGTATGCCTCTTCCTTAGTGGCGACCATCTTAGACCGGGCGAGGAGGTTCCAACAAGGACTTCATCTGGAGATCATACTGGCAGTCGAGCATCATGATTTCCAAACTTTTAATGCATTGATGAGGGCGACGAGGAGGCATGAGTACACCTTGAAAAGGATCATCCATAGAGTCGGAGGCCAGAAGAGGCCTCACATTCAGAGGGGATCTTCTTTCTAGTCTTCAGCATCGGTTCTAGCAGTATGAGCCTTGACGATTGGATCTCCGAGGCGATCAGCTCCGGCAACTTCCTTTCAGCAGCCATCTCAGTCGCGTCCTCAGCAGCAGATGCAGTCTTCTACAGTCGATTGTTCCCAATTTAGAAAGTCATGGCACGTCTTGTCAGAGTGCCGTAGGGTGCAGGGATTGTGCCTAGCTTATGGAGCCTCAGACCACATGATAGGGACTTGTCCCCAGAGGAGTTCAGCTGGATAATCATATTTCTAGCCAGAAGTTCAGCAGTTTTGGGCGCCAGTGCCAGTTCAGTAGCAGCAGGCTTAGAGGTCATTACCGACGCAGTCCCAACAGTTCTAGCAGCAGCGGCCTCAATAGTATGCTCAGGCTCAGGTATCACGACCCACACCCGCTTTTGGGATACGAGTACGTGTCCAAGCCCAGCCTACGTCGCAGTGTCGACGGTAGTACGCTGTCTATGATAAGCATTATCTATACAAGTACACAGTTCACATTTATCATCCACAACTAAGTTGTAACAAAGGATTAAACTCAAGTCTCAATAAATAATTTAAAGAAAGATCCACTACAACTCAGCTAGTCTCGGGAACAAACCCGCTAAAATAAATATAAAACCACAGAAAGTAAAGTTCGCTAAGCTCACTAGCTAAGAATAACACGAAAAAGTATAAGAAAGAAATATGCTACTCCGCATCAGTAGAAGTAACCGGCACATTGGTAACGTCAGTGTCACCATGATACGCACCATAAACCTTAGGGAAACTACGTCGTCTAAATCTGAAAAATAGTTATCCAATCAGGATTGGAGCAAGATCACCATAACACTATGCTACACAATATAATATACAAGCACGCAAAATAGCAATAAGGAAAAGTTGAATATGATATGATACAACAGAGACCACTATATCTTGGAAAACAGTTCAAGAGTACAATTATGACATGGAACAGTTGAAGGTATAATTAAGACACGAAGACAATACAAGAGAATGATGAATATAAGACAAACCTTTGGACAAAATGTCAACACGAAATAAATCACGTGTACTATGTGTTTTAGAATACAAGGGTTCTGCAGTTGGACGGGTTAGGACATCTGACAGTCGGTACGTGAGGTGTAACGACTGCTATCAACATTGACATTGGGAAAAAATTGTACATTGCGTAGACCACATACATACTAGTTGTATTCCCCCTCCCAACTCTGTCACAAGTAAACATGATCACTTTAACATTAACTTTGACTTTAAATATTGAACATTAAACACTAAATATTGGACAGAAGCAGTAAATGAACACGTATGACCACGATATTAAGTATAACTCTCATGCACAACAATAAAAATGATAAGACAAACATTTTAAGGAAAAGAATAACATACAGCATAAAATAAAGGCAACATAGGTCATAGTGATACTTGCCTTGCTCCGCTAGATGATGAAGTCACAACTCAAACTTCGTAGACCGATCTACCCTGTCACATAAATAACCATAAGTTAGATTATGAAAATCCCACTCTAAAAATACTAGAAAGTGGCTAATAGTTTAACATAACTAATTATATTTAATTCTAGAATAAATTATCTAAAAACCTAATTTATTCTAATATAATTCTGGAATTAAAATTAAATACTAATTTTTATCTAAAGAAGATCACGGTTTCCAATTCGGGGTCCGTGGCACGCAACTCGAGGCACATCGATGACAAAGTAGTCAAACGACATGAACTCGATGACTTGAGTGTGCAACCTAGTAGATTTCAGCGCCACGAGTGCACTGGAATTGACCGTGCCACAAAATCACGCTTTGGTCAAAAGATATTGCCGTTCTGGCTATCCATGACCAAATCGATGATTTATTGACAAAACTAAGTTCTACGAATTAATAAAAATACTAGCTGAACGGATTAATTTTTGGGAACAATATATGTCATAGAGCTCTGTGTTAGCTTTCTGAAACTTCAAACGGTTCATGATTCGGATTCCTGGTTCTCCTGAAATTTCGAAACACCGAAACGTATCAAATTTCGGACAACTAGCACTCTACAAATTTCCCAGAAATTCAGGTTTAGAAATTATGAAAATAAATTAGATATTCAGAAAATATACCTCAATACGCTTCCAATAAAAAAATGGCGTGCGAAAAGCTCTTCTGGTTTGGCGACAATCACTTCGAGAAGTTGAAGGACTCCTAGACGAAACCTCTCTCAAAATCGACAGTAATTTAATTAAGATTTCGAATATAATAATATATATATATATGAGAGAGAGAGGCAGTTATTGTAGCTCTGACAAGTAGGCCCGCCCAGGCTGACTGGATAATTATTTATTTAATTCAGAAAATTATTTTAAGTCCAAATAAATCAAAATAAATTGCAGAAAAATCCTAGAAAATTCTAAAAAATATTTCTAAGTGTCTAGAATCTAAATAAAATATTTTAACATAAAATATCATCGTGTGACCTCACAGTAAATTCCAAAAACCTATAATATATAAATTCTATATGTTTCAATTATCTAAAAAATTTAATAAATTCTAAAAAAATCAAAAAAATCCTAGAATATTTTAGAACATATTTATAACCTAGTAGAGCCTAAATAAAATACTAGGTCCCAAAAATAACTCCGAATGGCCATATGGTAAATCATGAAAGTCAATAAAATATATAAATCTTTACAAAATAAATATTTAAAAATTATCTGAAATATCTAAAAAATCATAATAAACTATAAAATAGCTATAGAATGTTTATATAACCTACCTACAGGTTATATAACCATAAGATGGTCCTAACTTACCTGTGGGCGTAGGCATGACATCCTATGATCATAGAAATCAACCATAATCTAATCAAATAAAATTTTAAAAAAAATCCATAAATTTTTAATCGGGGTGGCAGATGCCACATACTATCCCCCTTAAAAATATTTTTGTCCTCAAAAATCAAACACACAAGTTTATACATAAATATAGTAATATATGCAAGCAATCTTCTTTGGCAATCTAATAACAATTCTTAGCGTAAGTCATGGTAAGGTCATTATTGAAAAAAAATCAAACTATCATGGCCATAGGGGAATACTTCGTATCTTCGATTGCTTGTTTTTCAAAATAGGTGACGAAAAACAATAAGAGTTCAAGGGAGATGGGATCGATTTGTAAATATGTGTTTCAAGGGCGATTGAATAGTTTAAAAGGGAGTTGTCAAGATCGTTGCGGTTGAGAACTTAGAGGGAAAATTTAACTATATCTCAATCCATGTAGAATAATCATGCGAAGAGCGAACCAAGTGCACTAGGTTGATCAGACCATCATGCACCAGTTCTGATTAGACAATACATTAGTGGACATGTCCAGATAACATATGTCTTGAACAAGCTCGATAAACGGATGAGCTTACAAAACTAGGCTATTATAGTAGCATTAGTCGAGATAGTTAGAATTATGAGTACATAAGAAGATAAAGAAGGTGTGAATTGTTCAAGTTCTTTAAATAAAATCTAAACTCATTCGGTGTTTGTGCCTATACATTCATCCTATTGTCTTCTTGTCTAAGGTCGTGGTTAAGGTCAAAAGGAGTGTTAGGTCGTGAGGCATTCTACCCAACTTATAAGAGTTAAACTAGTAATGTGATGGGACAATGGAACATGTCTACCTAGCACGAGTCACCTTCCTAACCTTTGAAGCACGAAAGAAGGGATAAGAATTACGATAGAAGGAATCAAGCAAGATGCGAATCAAGGAAGTCAGGCGAGGGTTCGAAAATGGAATCGAGGAAGAAGGTCAGGTATGTGGGTGAGATCCTAGACTCTAATACTATATGTGGATGATGTAACTCTCCTAAAAGTTATTCTAAGTCCTATCTTCAATTCTATTTGCAGGCTCACAGCTAGTACAACTAAGTTGAAGTACTAACCGTCAGTTCGCAACCTTATACGAAACCAGACCTGCATGGGCCACCATAAAAACTTGTCACGACCCGCACCTGCTTTTGGCATACGAGTACGTGTCCAAGCCCAGCCTATCCCGCAGTGTCGACGGTAGTACGCTGTCTATGATAAGCATTATCCATACAAGTACACAGTTCACATTTATCATCCACAACTAAGTTGTAACAAAAGATTAAACTCAAGTCTCAATAAATAATTTAAAGAAAGATCCACTATAACTCAGCTAGTCTTGGGAACAAACCCGCTAAAAGAAATATAAAACCACTGAAACTAAAGTTCGCTAAGCTCACTAGCTAAGAATAACACAAAAAAGTATAAGAAAGAAATATGCTACTCCACATCAGTAGAAGTAACTGGCACATTGGTAATGTTAGTGTCACCAAGATACGCACCATAAACCTCGGGGCAAATCACGTCGTCTAAAGCTAAAAAATAGTTATCCAGTCAGGATTGGAGCAAGATCACCATAACACTACGCTACATAATATAATATACAAGCACACAAAATAGTAATAAAAAAAGATGAATATGATAGGATACAACAGAGACCACTATATCTTGGGAAAATAGTTCAAGAGTACAATTATGACATGGAACAATTGAAGGTATAATTAAGACACGATGACAATATAAGAGAACGAAGAATATAAAACAAACCTCTGGACAAAATGTCAACACGAAATAAATCACGTGTAATGTGTGCTTTAGAATACAAGGGTTTTGCATGTGGACGGGTTAGGACATCCGGCAGTCGGCACGTGAGGTGCAACGACTGCTATCAACATTGACATTGGGAAAATAATGTACATTGCATAGACCACATACATACTAGTTGTATTCCCTCCTGACTCTCTCACAAGTAAACATGATCACTTTAACATTAACTTTGACCTTAAACATTGAACATTGAACACTAAATATTGGACAGAAGCAGTAAGTGAACATGTATGACCACGATATTAAGTATAACTCTCGTACACAACAATAAAAATGATAAGACTAACAGTTTAAGTAAAAGAATAACATGCGACATAAAATAAAGGTAACATAGGTCATATTGATACTTGCCTTGCTCCGCTAGATGATGAGGTCACAACTCAAATGTCATAGTCCGATCTACCCCGTCACATAAATAACCCTAAGTTAGATTATAAAAATCCCACTCTAAAAATCCTAGAAAGTGGCTAATAGTTTAACATAACTAATTATATTTAATTCTGGCATAAATTATCTAAAAACCTAATTTATTCTAATAATTCTGGAATTAAAATTAAATAAATTTTTGGCTTAATTGCACTTTGCTACCCTCAACTATTCCGTTTTTTAACTTGATATCCTAAACTTTTTTTTGTAACAAGTTGATACCTCAACTATATTTTTTTTTCAACTTGATACCTAATTTTTCAAAAAACCCTAAAATGTCCTTATCCCTTCCTTCTTTCCTTCTCCCCTCCCCCCTCCCCCACTCCGGCCACCCCCACCCTCCCGTTCCGCCTCCCCTCCGGCCACCCCCCTCTTCCACGTCTGGCCAACCCCCCCTCCCGCTTCCGGCGCCACTGTCGTAGCTGCGGCTGTGGCTGCTGCTGCTGCTGCGGCTACTGCTGCGGCGGCTACTGCTGCTGTTGCACGCGACTGCTGCCGCCGCGGTGGCCGGCGGCGGTGGGGGTAGGGGGTGGTTGTCCAGATGCGGGAGAGAGGGGTAGCCGGAGTGGAGGCGGAGCGGGAGGGAGGGGGTAGCCGGAGTGGGGGAGGGGGGGTTTGGGGGAGGGGGGTAATTTTAAGGTTTGAGCAGGGGTATTTTCGTCCCAAATTTTTTTTGGGTATCAACATGTTACAAAAAAAAGTTTAGGGTATCAAGTTGAAAAAGCAAAATAGTTGAGGGTAGCAAAGTGCAATTAAGCCTAAATTTTTATCGAAAGAAGATCACGGTTTCCAATTCGGGGCCCGTAGCACGCAACTCGAGGCACATCGATGACTAAGTAGTCAAATGACATGAACTTGATGACTTGAGTGTGCAACTTAGTAGATTTTAGCACCACGAGTGCACTGGAATCGACCGTGCCACAAAATCATGCTTTGGTCAAAAGATATCGCCGTTATGGCTATCCATGACCAAATCGATAATTTATTGACAAAACTAAGTTCTACAAATTAATAAAAATAATAGTTGAACGGATTAATTTCTGGAAAAAATATGTCTTAGATCTCTGTGTTAGCTTTCTGAAACTTCAAACGGTTCATGTTCGGATTCCTGGTTCTCCCGGTATTTTGAAAACACCGAAACATATCAAATTTCGGACAACTACCACTCTACGAATTCTCCAGAAATTCAGGTTCAGAAATTACGAAAATAAATTAGATATTCAGAAAATATACCTCAATACGCTTCCAATAAAAAAAACGGCGTGCGAAAACCTCTTCTGGTTTGGCGACAATCACTTCGAGAAATTGAAGGACTCCTAGACGAAACGTCTCTCAAAATCGGCAGGAATTTAATTAGGGTTTTGAATATAATAATATATATATAGGAGAGAGAGAGAGAGGCGGTTACTGTAGCTCCGACAAGTGGGCCCGCCCAGGCTGACTGGATAATTATTTACTTAATTCAGAAAATTATTTAAAAATTATTTTAAGTCCAAATAAATTAAAATAAATTGCAGAAAAATCCTAGAAAATCCTAGAAAATATTTCTAAGTGTCTAGAATCTAAATAAAATATTTTGACACAAAATATCATCGTGTGACCTCATAGTAAATTTCAAAAACCTATAAAATATAAATTCTATATATTTTAATTATCTAAATATTTTAAAAAATTCTAAAAAAAATCCAAAAAAAAATCCTAGAATATTCTAGAACATATTTATAACCTAGTAGAGCCTAAATAAAATATTAGGTCCCAAAAATAACTCCGAATGGCCATATGGTAAATCATGAAAGTCAACAAAATATATAAATCTTCACAAAATAAATATTTAAAAATTATCTAAAAATTATAATAAACTATAAAATAGCTATAGAATGTTTATATAACCTACCTAGAGGCTATATAACCATAAGATGGTCCTAACTTATCTGTGGGCGCAGGCATGACATCCTATGATCATAGAAATCAACCATAATCTAATCAAATAAAATTTAAAAAATCCATAAATTTTTAATCGGTGTGGCAGATGCCACATTAGGCCCAAATTTAGAAGGTCCAATGTCTAGAGGCAAAGAGGCCAGCAGTAGAAGGGTCAAATGCCCAGAGGTCAGGGTCAGGCTTTCATGCTTTCCATCGAGGAGGCACTAGCAGCAAAAGGGGCGGTCATAGGTACCATTCTCATTCATTCTCATTAAGCTTCAGCTTTACTTGATTATGGTGCTTCACATTCATTTATATTTGTACAATTTGCGACATGAGTTGGTTTGGCGTTAGAGTCTTTACTTGTAAGGTTGAATATAATTACTGGTAACGGTCTCGTAGGAGTAGATCGATTCTATGCCTTGTATCGAGTCATAGTATGCGGGAGAGAGTTTTCTGTGAGGTTGATAAAGTTTTCTATGGGCGATTGTGATGTCGTCCTAGGTATGGATTGGTTGAGTGCTCGACACACTACGATAGATTGCCATGCTGGCAAGGTTATCTTCCGTGTTCTGGATGAGGAAGAGTTCTCATTCTCTAGAGGCGAGGTGGAGTCTTCACCAGTAGTCATGCGGATGGTAGTAGACGAAAGGTATAGTTGCCCAGAGTAGTTTATGAGTTTTCCAATGTATTTCTCAAGGAGATTTTGAGTATACCTCTAATTCGGAAGATTGAGTACTACATTGATTTGATTCTGAGAACAGAGCCAGTATCAATGAGAGTCTACCAGATATTTCATTCAAAGTTGTTGGGGATGTATCAGTCTATTGAGGAGCTTAGGATCAAGGGGTTCATTTGTCCTAGTGGATCGCCTTGGGGAGCTCCAACCCTTCTTGTGAAGAATAAGGATGGTTTATCACGTATGGTCATTGACTATCGTCAGCTTAACGCGGTGACCGTGAAGAACAAGTATCCTTTGCCCATGATAGATGACTTGTTCGACCAGCTTAGTAGAGCACTTGTGTTTTCAAAGTTCAATTTGTGTCTGGGTACCATCAGAGTCAGAGATCAGGGTATACCCAAGACGATGTTTAGATCTCGGTATGACCATTGGGAGTTTCTTGTTATGCCTTTCAGAGCGACCAATGTGCCAGCAATTTTCATGGATCTCATGAATCATATCTTCATGTCCTACTTAGACCAGTTTGTGATAGTATTTATTGATGATATCTTAGTCTATAGTCGGACTGAGGCAGAGCACGAGCAACATCTTTACGTGGTTCTTTAGATTCTTCGGGACCATCAACTTTATGCGAAGTTCAACAAGTATGATTTTTGGCTCGATCGAGTCTCTTTCTTGGGTTATATTATTACCGGAGGTGGTGTTAAGGTAGACCCCTAGAAGGTAGAGGCTATCGAGTGTTGGCCGATACATCATACAGCTTTAGATGTACGCAGCTTTCTCAAATTAGCCAGTTACTACAGACGATTTATGGCAGACTGTGCTAGGATCTTCATACCCTTGACAGGACTGACGTGTAAGGATGTGTATTTTAAGTGGTCAGATGCTTGTCAGGTTTCTTTTAAAAAACTCAAGCAGAGTTTGATTTCAGCTCCTATTCTGACATTACCCATCAGACCAGGTGGGTTTACGGTGTATTATGATGTGTCAGGCCGAGGACTTGGTTGTGTCCTTTTGTATCACGACAGGGTGATGGCTTATGCATCTCGGTAGCTTCGGGACCATGAGAAGACATATCTGACGCATGATTTTAAATTGGTCGTGGTTGTTTATGACTTCAAGTTGTGGAGGCATTATTTGTAAGGTGATCAAGTGGAGACTTTTATTGATCATAAGAGCTTGAGGTATGTATTCACACAGAGAGACCTAAACATGTAGCAGAGGAGGTGGCTTGAGTTACTGAATGACTATGACGTTGATCTTCAGTATCATATAGGGAGGGCAAACGTCGTTGTAGACGCTTTGAGCAGGACACCCGGAGTCTATTTCTTGATAGAGCAACATTACCTTCACGAGGATCTTCAGGAAATAGGCATCGAGGTAGTGCTACCTGGAGAGATAGCTATGATGGCGAGCATACAGGTTCAGTCTACTATTGTGGAGAGAATCAAAGCAGCATAGTCAGTGGATGTTAGGCTACAGTGACTCAAAGTAGAGTCTGTTGCAGGGTGCAGAGTAGAGTTGTGCATCCATGAGGATGGGACACTTCGGTTTAGGAGTCGTCCTTATATGCCAAACGGAGATATCTGGCATGAGATTATGTCAGAGGCTCACAATTCTCAGTATTCTGTTCATCCCGGAGGGACGAAGATATACCGTGATATTCGTCAGCATTTCTGATAGAATGGTATGAAGCGGGAGATAGCTTGGTTTGCCAATATGTTAAGGTTGAGCATCAGAGACCGGCCGAAATTCTTCAGCCTTTACCGATTTCGGAATGGAAGTGGGAACATATTACTGTGGTATTCGTGATTGGTCTTCCTAGAACCCCGATTGGTAGAGATGCCATTTGGGTTATTGTGGATCGACTCACAAAGGTTGCCCGCTTCCTCCCTTTCAGAGTTCGTCAGTCTATAAAGCAGTTGGCCGAGCTGTACATGAGGCAGATTATCAGATTGCATAAAGTGCCAGTTAGTATAGTCTCAGATCGGGATTCCAGATTCACTTTCCATTTCTGGCACAGTCTTCAGCACAGTTTGGTTACCCGTTTGATTTCCAGTTCAGCATACATCCTTAAATAGATGGTCAGTCGGAGCTTACAATTCAGACATTAGAGGATATACTTTGTTCATGCACTCTTGACTTTAGTGGTTCTTGTGAGGATCAATTGCACTTGGTGGGGTTCTCTTACAACAATAGCTTCCAGGCGAGTATTAAATGGCACCTATTGAGGCTTTGTATGGTAGGAGATGTAGCTCACCCGTAGCTTAGGATAACATTAGGGGAGAGGCAGATGCTTGGTCCAAAGTTGATTGCTCAGTCAGTTGGAGTCGTTAGACGGACCAAAGAGCATCTCAGAGTGGCTCAGGATCGACAGCGTCATTGGACAGACCAGCATCGACATCACATAGACTAGATGGGCGCATGAACACATCCAGGGGCATAGGCAATCCTGGCGCATGGCGTATGGCAAGGCAGGGTAAGGCGTAAAATGCTGGCATACAACCCTGGCATACCATATTGGCGTACAATACTGGCGTACTGTGCTGGCATATAACACTAGCGTACCACGCTGCTTCGACGTATAAGGCGTACGCAGTTCTGGCGTACAAAGATGACCCAACGTACATAGCATATGCAGTACTGATGTAGAAATCTGGGCTGGCGCACAATGTAGTCTGGTGTATAAAGTGGCCCTGGCGCACAATGGGGGAGGGGAGACTGGCGTAAAACACTGTCTGGGCGTACAAATACATGGCTGACGCCTAAGCGAAACTTGGCATACGAATGTATCCTGGCACACAAAGTGCTTGGCGTACAAGGCGGGATTGGGTCATCATCCCCAATAGCAAGTTTAGCCAAGGTAGTTCTTGAAACTTGTCATGGCCATAACTTCTTCTCTATGACTCGAAATTCAGCAAAACAATAGCCAAAATTGCATGAAATCAAATTCTTTACAACATGGAACAACTAGTTTTTGAAAAAAATAAATTTTACTAGATCATTCCCTCTGAATCATATAAAACTGTAGTTTTGAAAATCTACATCTACTCCAAAATAGCCATTAAAACCAAAAATACCAAGAACTAAAGTTGTAGAGAATGTAGAAATGCATATTATAGACTAAAAGTAAGTAAAAGAAAACAAAGAAATAAAATAAAGAATTTTGGTCTCTCCATTAGTGCAATATGTACTTGCCTATGGGTTGGTTGGGGAAATGAATGAAAGTAATAAGAGGAGAGAGAGAGAGAGAGAGGAAGCAAATATTTATATGAAAAGGGGGATGGTGGCCCCACTAAACCCTATCCCTAACTTTTCTATTCGAATCTACATGCCATGCTATATTATACAATAATTAAATAAAATCTAGATCACGACACAGTCCATTATTCCATCATAGAAGCAGTGAACCACACCTACAACTAGACAAGGACATAGGGTGACACCCTACTCTGCGATGAGACACTATTCCATGCCATGATCAGGTGCACATATTACAAATACCATATGCCGTATTCAGGATCAATGCAGAAAAAATACACATATCAGGAACGGTGAGTGGCATCTCTACCCTCCTTAAAAAAATTTTGTCCTCAAAATTTCAACCAAGATATGATAGAGAAATCAGGACAAGCAATATACTAACTACAAGCTTAAATACACATGCAATCACATCAATCAGTCATGCAACAAGAATAAATGGTACTAATCAAGCATGGAATTTAAGGTACGAAAACACAAGAACTTGAATATACCTTTCGAGTCGAACAAGTATGAATATCGAGATCTAATCTCATCCTCACGCTCCCATGTCGATTCTTTCGGAGAGTGATGGCCCCAAGCAATAAGGACAAGCTTAATAGTTTGGTTCTTGAGCACCTTCTCTCTTCGATCCAAAATGGATACGAGTTGTTCCTCGTAAGTCAAATCGGTACCCACGACTAGCTCATAATGATCGAGGATATGGCTCAGATCTAGGACATACCTATGCAACTGAGATACATAAAAATATCATGTACATTACGTAGCGAAGGCGAAAGGGCAAGACGATAAGCAACATCACCTACCCGCATGAGAATATCAAAATGACCAATGTAACGTGGACTAAGCTTTCCCCGGGCTCCAAATCTAATGACTCCCCGAGTAGGCAAAATTCGCATAAATACTTGGTCACCGACACTAAATTTTAGGGGTCTCCGATGCTGATCTACCCAGTGACGAGGTCTATCCTGCACAACTCGAAGCCACTCTCTGATCAGCTTGACTATCTCCACTGTCTGCATGATCATCTCCGGTCCCAACAATTTTTGCCCACCCATATCGTCCTATGCTAGAGGAGATATGTACTTCATTCGATATAATGCTTCAAATAGGGACATCTGAATACTTGCTTGATAACTATTGTTGTAAGAGAACTGCACTAAGTGAAGAAATGGTCACTCTATGGTACAAGCTTGTAACATATCATCCAAGGTTTGAATGGTCCTCTTTGATTGCCCGTATGTTTTTGGATGGTAAGCTGTACTAAACCTCAATCTAGTGTCCAAACTTCGGTACATGCCAAAAGTAAGAAATGAACCTGGTGTCTCGATTTGATAAAATACTCACTAGAACACCATGTTGCCTTACAATTTGTTTCACATACATATTTTCCAACTGCTCAGTAAACTATCCCACTCTAAAAGGAAGAAAATGAGCTACCTTCTTAAGCCGATCTATTATCACCCAGACTGCATTTTTGCCAGTCGGAAATCTAGGTAAATCGGTCACAAAATATATCGTAATGTGTTCCCACTTTTACTCTGGAATAGAAAGCTGGTGCAACAATCCTACTGACCTCTTCTGCTCTGTCTTTCCTTGTTGACATATCAAATAATGGGAAACGAACCTCGCATCTCCCTCTTCATGCCATTCCACCAAAAGTGTGGCTTTATATCTTGATACATCTTTGTTCCTCCAGGATGTATGGAATAAAGAGATATATAAGCCTCTAGCATAACTTTCTATCGAAGTTATCCACTCGGCACACAAAGACGACTTCTAAATCTAAGTGATCCATCTTCATGAATTACCAACTCCTTCCTGAGGCCTAACTCACATTCTGATCAAAGCTTCTGGATCTATGGGTCATCTGCCTGAGCTGCTCTGATCCTTTCCACCAATGTAGACTAAATCTCCAAACAGGCTATTACTTTTGTATCCTGCGATAGAATCACCTCAATTTCTAGCTCTTGAAGATCTTCCAAGATGTGCATCTGTGATGTCAAGACAAATGCATTACCTATCCAGCTAAGAGCATACGCTACTACGTTCGCCTTACCTGGATGATACTGTAGATCTACATCAAAATCCTTCAGCAACTCTAACCATCTTTTCTGCCTCATGTTCAGGTCCTTCTGGGTGGACACATACTTCAAACTCTTATGATCATTGTAAATCTTTACTCGATTTCCATACAAGTAGTGGCTCCTCAACTTAAGAGCAAACACCACTGCTGCTAACTCCAAATCATAGGTCGGATAGTTCTTCTCATAATCTCGAAGCTATCGAGATACATATGCTATCACCCTACCATGCTGCATCAATATACACCCGAGTCCCTTGCCAGATGCATCACAATATACTGTAAATCCTTTCGATTCTACTGGAAGTGTCAGAATTGGTGCTCAAATCAATCTCTTCTTCAATTCTTCAAATAATATCTGATATTCTGCTGACCAATCACACTTGACCTCCATCTGTATTAAATGCGTCAAAGGTGCTGAAATCTTGGCTAAGTCTGCCACGAACCTCCTGTAGTAATTTGCCAATCCTAGGAAATTATGCACATTTGCTATAGTCCTTGGAACTGGCTAATCCTTTGCTGCTTCGACCTTCTTTGGATCCACTGACACTTCTGCTCCAGAGAGATGTGTCCAAGAAATGAAATGCGATCCAACCAAAACTCGTATTTACTAAGCTTCGCATAAAGCTGATGCTCCATTAAGGTCTCCAAAATGGTCTGATGATGCTCCTCATGTTCGGCTTCACAATTGGAACAGATGAGGATGTCATATATGAATTCCACCATAAAAGTATCCAAATAAGATATAAAGATGCGATTCATCAAATCCATAAACATTGCCTAAGATATAGTTAATCCAAATGGCATCACCAGAAACTGATAATGCCTATATTATAATCTAAATGTTGTGTTGGGTATGTCCTCCTACCGGACCCTCACTTGATAGTACCTAGGCCGAAGATCAATCATAGAGAAAACTCTGCCTCTGCTCTGTTGATCAGACACATCATTGATCCTTGGTAACATCGACTTTTTCTTCACTGTAACTGCATTCAACTGTCTTAATTAATGCACATCCGCATTGATCCTTCTTTCTTGGGTACCAAAATTACCTGTGCTCCCCTTGGTGATTTACTATCCCGAATGAACTTCTTCGCCTTCAGTTCCTCTACCTGTTGGTAAGCTTGTCCAATTCCGATTATGACATTCCGTAAACTCGACTATATATAGGCTTCATTTCGGGAATCAACTCGATACAAAACTCTACATCCCTAATTGGTGGTATCCCTGGAAGCTAATCTGAAAAGACATCAAGAAACTTGTAAAACCCCAGAATTTTGATATTTTTATTTATTTATTTGGCTTAAATAGGAATTTATGAAATTTATGAATATCTTTAAATTAAATAGTTATTATTATACCTTAGCCATGGTTGAGTTTTGGAGTACAAGATGACCAAGAGTTGTGGCACGGATAGTATACACGTTTGCTTTGACTAGTATTTTAGCCATGGTAGGGAAGGTCGAGCCATAGTGTGTTCTAACTAGGAAAACCAGGCCAAGTTGCGACTTAACCCCCACCGATGATTTATTTATTTAATTATTAGATTATTGACTTTCTAGGAGACCCAATTGTACCAATTTAGCTCCGACTTGACCCAAACCAAATCCAAATCTAAATAGACATGTAGTACTCTCAAATATCTTCATGTTGATATATATTTTATTAATATTAATATATTTTCAATTTTGGAAAGTTTCTATTTATAGAAAGTGTCTACGTGTAATCCTAGTGTAATCCTAGTTGGCATTAGTTTACATTTGACCCAAAGTCCAACCAAATCCTAAGTAGACATGTTGGGCATTAATAAATATTAATAAATAGATATATTTTGTTTTTAATTTAGATTTTGGATTGTATTTATATATATAGATTTAATTAGTCTATATTAGGAAAGACCTTTTTAATCCTCAATCCAATCAATTAGCCAACTCACCAAACAACCAAACCATGCCAAGTGGACCATCACCATGGAGTATTCGGCCAAGAAAACCCTCCCATGGTCGAACATCTCATAGGAATAGGATTCCCACTCCTTTTCATGCATGCAATCCAAAAGGCCCATATATGTATATCAACTTAACCCAAACCCTAACCCTAACTTAATTCTTCCTTTCTCTCCCTCCCCATAGCCGACCAACCCCTCTCCCTCTCCAAATTTTGGCAGCACCTCTCTTCCATAGCCCTCCATACATCATCTTCTCCATTGTACATCTCTCCATCCTTCACAAAAACTCATCTCCTCCACCATGCATCTACCCAACCACTCAAAACAAACCTTAAAAACTCCATCTTCTCCATCCAACCATCTATAGACATTGCAAACCCTTCCAAACTCACCAAAAGAGGATTAGCAAGCAAAGATAGCAAGGAAGGTTGGAGCTTTGGCAAGGAAAAGTCTTCACAACCTCTCTAGCAAGGACTTTTGGTAAGAAACCCTAATTTTTCCATCTCAAACCCTTACTAAATTTCTGTAGAAAATATGTTATTAAATCTGTAGAAATCATATTTTGATGGCATTTTCTATATATAATCATCTATAAAAGTTTTATGATTTATAGTCGTAATATTCATGTTTCGGTAGGATCAAATTAACCTCGTTGTGAAGGAACTATAAGTTATTTGCGGTTATTTTCGAAATTGAATTTTATGTGTGTTCATATATATAAATTAGGATTTTTAAGTATTTTTCACGAATTTAGCAACTCAAATCTGGTCGAGAAAATTATGGGTCAAAACTAGCTATTTTTGGGTAACCTGCTGACCTAGAATGTCCCAAACTTGTAGCATAACTTAAACCTTGTACCCATGATGATATTCTGTGAAATAAGGTACTTAAATTTTGTTTAAAATATATTTTTGGGTATTTTAGCTATTTTAAGTAATTGGCCATGTTCATGATGAGTTTCGGGTAGACTAGGTGACGTAGTAGTCAACTAGTCACATAATTCTTTATAAATCATAATTCTATAATTTTAGAGTTAATAATGTAGAAAATAGTTTTAAATATTATTTTTAGGCATTTAATATGATTTTTAAGTGTGTTATTGGCGTGGGGTCATAACCAATTAATTGGAAGGTCGAAAATCCTAAAACTGTGTTCCGAGGTCTCATTGGACACGTATGTATGTTATACAATTTAAATAGTCCTACGAGATATTTGAGTATAGTTAAAGTAGTTTAAAATATTAATTTAGTTAATTAAGTTCTGTTATAAGTTTCATAATAGTTAAATAAATTATTTAGGAGCATTGGATTCTGGAGGCGTGGACACGGGAGCGAAACTGCATCCTCACATCGCGGAACCAGGCAAGTATACCTTGCCTTCTCTACAATTTATTTACATGCATATTCCTATTATTATCTAGTTTTACTAGTTGATTATTGACATGTGATTTGTGCATCATGCATGCTAGTGTATATATATATAGTCCTGGTTCATAGTTAACTTTGTAGTTCATATTGGATCTATTCTCCCGTGTATCTTGACTGAGTTTGTCACGACCCGCACCCAGTATAGGGGCACGAGAAGTGGGTACGTCCAGCCTACGCCGTAGTGTCGGTGGTAGAACGCTGTTGTAGATTATCATCACAACTAAGTACAATATGATATACTCTCCAAATGGAGGCCAATCACAGAAGATACAACTCAATCACCAATCTAAAGATGGATAACAGCACGATATGATAATCTCAAAGAAGTACAAACAGGAAAGGAAAATAAGTCTAAGTGTCTATACGACATAATAACAACAAGAAAACATAATACATCTCAAGTCTCAAATAACAATAACAAAGTAAGATAAAGCCTAACTAAACTAGTCTAGGCAGTAGGGGTGATATCATCAGCTAAAGTTGGGTCCTCCTGAGAGTCCAGCTCGCAAGTGTCGTCTAGGACTGCTCCATAGTACGTAGGATAGAAATCCTCGGCATCATCTGTAATATTTTTAACAGGTCCAGTCAGGACATGAACGAGGACAATACATCTCACACAGTTCATATCATGGCCGGAATGTAAAGCATACAAAAAAGTAAGATACATGAACTGTAAGAAGATGTATACGAAAATAAGAGAGATATTTATAAACTAGAAATATATAAATGATAAGTAAGAACTGTAAGTGACTAGTGGTTTAGAGCACAAGACGGTTATGTAAATGGCACGGTGTTACACACAAGTAATCTACAGAGGTTCACACGATTTAGATTGATCACATAACCACTTCTACTCCCCCGTCCCCAATCAATACACAAGGATCCAGTCAAGTTATGTTATTGCACACGAAGTATAGTTGTACACGATGATCATGTGAGCACATGAGAGTACACGATTTCACACGATTTGTACACAAATAACATAAACACAAGGAGTACACGATGCCCATGATAAAGTACACGAACACGAAATATCCGATGTATCCGCTAAGGGGATAACATTGCATAAAAAGATCCATATAATACCAATCCGTGATAACAAGTGTTAGCATCAATTAAATCAACCTAGCGCATGATTATAGGGCCTAGCAAGTATGAAAAGATAAGAGAATGTACTCGCCTGAGATCCGAATGTCTGTGAGAAAATAAAGTCCAAAGCGAGGTAACTGAGTCCTATTTAGAGCAACACAAGTCATGATGTATACAAGGGGATTATAATTTGGAGAATACAATGCATCTACATGTTTCTAGGTCAGTCTGGACCAAAGTCAACACTTGGTCAACTCTGGTCAACTCTAAAAGTCAAACTAAGTCAACTCTAGTCAAATTAGGTCAAACTAGTTAGGGTTTGGTCAACCATGCTCAACTAGTCCAATTTAGTCTAATCTAGGCTTAATAAGTCAAATCTCGGTTATTTACAATACATAATACCTACACTACATTCACATTCAATTTTCCATTCATATATATATAAATAATATATATACATAGGGTATATATATATAGGTTGTGTGTGTGTATATAAACATTGTGTAGCATTAGGTAAAGTTGAACATCTAGTTAACATATATGTATTCATTCATATATTTCATTGCATGTATACATTTCATACATACCTATCTTCATACATTCATATATGCATTTATCTACATACATTCATATACACATTCACCTTGGTTTTCCCATTTCAGATTTTTATAACATTAAACCCAATTTCAGTTTTAAGTTCTCAGATTTTACTAATACAAAACCCTTCTCAGGTTCATACAAAAGGAAAAACTCAGTTTCCATTCATACAACGAAATTCAGTTTCCCAAACTTTTAACCCAACAACCCTTTCTCAGGTTATCACTCAATGGAAAACTCAGTTCACAGTTAATCCTATGCAACTAAACTCAGATTAATACATGACTAGCAATCTCAGGTTTTACAAAAAAGAAATCTCAGTTAACCATATACATTGGGTTTTAAGACATTTAGAATATAAATAACTTGACAGTGAACAACCTTTAATGAACTACATCCTCATCTCAATCCCAGTTTTCAGTTTCAATGTTAATTTGATTCCAGTTTTCCAAACACTCAGCCCAACAATCCCAAGACTTAATTTTAGTTTAACATGTATGAGGTTCTTAGGTTTCAGTTAACTCTTAATCCCAAATCTGAGTTTTCAGTCTAATGTACATTACATGTGGAATGATCTTCGAATGAGAGTCATGCATTTACAACCAAATCAATACACAGGTTTTAAAATCATTAATCTCAGTTCACAGGTTTAGATACAATAATGCAATAAAATTCACATACACACACAATCATTCACCTCAGTTTTTACATGTAGGAAATAAATCTCAGGTTATATAATTTGGAAAAATCTCAGTTTTCACTACTGTTCAGTCATGCATTTTATGGAATTCGAATACAACATAATCCATTCAAATCCCTAGTTATCTACACATCCTATCAATTATACTTATAACAATTACAATTTCGTATTTAACAATTTAATTTCAGTTTAAACACATTAAAACCCCAATCAATACACAGTTCTCAGGTTTCATGCATAAGTTTCAGTTTACATTCAGTAGAATATTTCTAATGCAGGAACTTAATTCAGTTGAACAAAATCTACACGAACTAAATCCACATATGTAACCTAGCATCTAACATGTTTCTCAATTCAATATCAACACTTAAACTTCATAAATCAACATTTCAAAACTCACGAAACAGTGAGCATATTCACAGGTATCAGAAATTGATAACTCATCCCAAACCAAATTCAATTATCAAAACAATTCGAAAACCAAATACATTCGTGTACAGTGGTGTCAGGTATGTGTGTGTACATGTGGAGGGTGTCCACGTGTCCGAGAACTGGACACAAAGTGTTAATAATCGAAATAAGGAAGTATTAGAACACAGTGCAAAGCACTCCTCGTGCGGCCATGTCGTGCACAATTGCACACAACAAAGGGTACGAATAAACACGAGCTCATGCACACACGTAGAGGGGGTATCGGGCTAGGGTTTCAAGTCCCTGATTCGTGTCTAAGTCGTGTCAGGACAGGACACGAAGCCCGTGTCAGTGAGCTCTGTTCGCGTGTAACAGTGTAGTATAAAATAAGTGCAATCGTGTTTTTGTGTCCAACACGACACGAGGTATCGTGAAACTCAAAGGGGGTCTGTCAGTGATGGCCCCCACCTCTGTGCCAAGTGGCACGTGTCCACGTGTCATAACCAAGGAGGAATAAGGGTCGGGTAACAGGGGACTCGACCGAGTCCTCGTACACAGTGTGCGTGTCCAGTTTGGACACGAAAATGACAAAATCTTCGACTAAGTCGAATAGATTTGGAATCCACACACCAAGTGCTACACAACCATGTAATTAGTTTTGAAATTTACTAGAATAATTTTCTATGTGGCATTTCATCGAACACCCTTTTAAAAGTACCGATACGTGTTCGATACGGACACGAAATGGTCATGATTTTCTACCAAACTTGGGATACACTTAGGGAACCCTAAATGAATGCATCTATGGAAAGAAATCAGAAATTTATTAGGTTTGTAGGGTTTTACCTATTGAGAGTTCAAACTCAATGAAAAGGGTCCCGAAATTAGAAGTTCCTTTCCTCGAGCGATGTCCAAACGCGCTCCACTTCTTGCAAGCAAGCCCCCACTAGCCTCTACTTCTGTAATGGATCCTAATGCAAGAGAGTTGCCTTAATTTGGGATCAATTTGGATAAAGGGGGGGGGGGTGATTTTGGGGAAGAACAAGTTAGGGTTCTTGTTGATGTAAAAAGAGACAAGATTTTTTCTAAATAATACTTTATAGGAGGGGGAGATTACTATTTGTGGCTGCCATTAGATGAATTAGGGTTAGGTTTTAGATGTAGATGAGTGGCTAGGGTTTGTCCACCCAATTCTAAGCCTTCCTATTGGTTCAATAGTCTTAAGGCTTTCTTTTTCACAAATACCCTAAGGGGTAAATATCCTACTTAGAAATATCTAGATATTGTTAATCTTGTTATTTACTAGGTTACCCTAATCAAGACTCTAAGCTCAAGGCTAATGTAGATTAGGCTAAGATTCTAGGTCAAGTCTCAACTAAACAATTAGCACATATTTAATTAATCAAAATTCATTTTCATTAATAAGTCAAAAATGACCAAAATATCCTTAGGCTAAAAAGTTGTAATTAGTCATCCTAATCACATGACTAGGCTCCCTTGGTCATGGTTAGTCCCTAGGCTTAGCAAAACTAGGGTTTAACTAGTTAACCATCAAAATCACAATTCAATACTTTAAATAGTTTTAAATTGATTAAAAATCACCAAAAATTATAATATGATTTAAATATCATTATTAAATAATTATAATTATAAAATTTTAAAATTATCCTTATTTGAGAAAAGTGGGTGTTACAGAGTCACATTGTGTCGTCACTTGTACTTCGACTGAGTCGTATCGTGTCATAGGATGAGTAAGTTATAACAAAACTATTGTACCTTGTATTCTTGAAGCTAACCTGTGAGTCCACACTAGGAGCAAGGGTTAGTAGTTATCTGTACCTAGGTTCCTAAAGCTAACCTGCGAGTCCACACTAGGGACGAGGGTTAGTAGTTACTTGTCCACAACTGCGAGTCCATACTATGGGCGAGGGTGATTCTTGAAGCTAACATGCGAGTCCAAACTAGGGCAAGGGTTAGTAGTTGTTCAAACCTGCGAGTCCACACTAGAGGCGAGGGTTTGAGTATCCGATTGGTTATCCGTTGACATCATGATATTGTGGTCTCTTGTTCTCCTCCAGCAGTTCATTTATGTGTAGTTGTTCTCCCAGTCACGTATAGTCATGTTTTCGTGTTGATTGGTATTTTTTTGTTTATATCCTAAACTTACTTTAGTGCATGATAAACTGTTAGATAGGCATGTTTTTATGTATCTTGCTATGTCCCCTGTGGACCTGATGATCTCTTCAGGTTTACCGATTGCATGGAATTAGTTAGCTGAGCAGGATGGTAGATGATTATGATGCAGTTGCGTGATCTAGGTATTGATATTACGTTTATTATCTGTTCATACTTTCATTCCTTATCATGATATACACTGCTTGTTAGCTTACTTTATAGACTCATGTTATTTCTTGGAGTCTGTTCGGACATGTATGCTAGTGGGCTGCAGACCATGACACATAGTGTTCATTCATGTTTTATATTCTTATTGTGAATTGAGTTATAGTTTGTGTCATGCCCCGAGTCGACAAACCGTTCGTCCCCGGTGTTATTTTGCCGAATCGATCGTCCTCGCTAGGGCGTGATGTCGTACGAGTCTGGAATTGCACTCGTACAAGGAAAGAACATTACGTTGATTTTTATATTGAAACACCAAGTTGAAACTTCACAAATCACATCAAATTGAGACACAGTATAGAAAGATAGAAATATGCTTTTCATTCATAGCTTGCAACGAAGTGTAAGTCGTAATTACATTGGATACCGTTGCGGCTACATTGATTGAAAACAAAAAGAAACATACTCGACAAGCTGCCTGAACTAACACTTGCCATTCCATACATTCGCCCCTTTATACATAATCCTTCGATTGAATTGGCTTCAAAATACTTCAGGATAGGAAGAACTTCAAAATGCCTCTCTGCACTCCAGCTTCAGTTTAGAGCTCCCGCCGCACCTGGAAAATTTGGGAGAGGGGATTAGCACACTTGCTAAGTGGATGAGACGAACCCACTCGTCTAAACTAACTCTGATTGTTAAGGTAGGCATGCTTTAGAGTTTTCTTTCTATTTAGAACTAAATGAACTCAGTTCATATCGATAGCCATCTTTAAAGAAGTAAAGCATACAGTAAAACATAATGATTTATCACGATTCTTACCACGACCGTGCTCGTCCCTGCATAAAACACATATAATATTTACTACCTGCATAAGACAATAGGTGAGCAAGATCTATCTTATATGTGCGGTTATTGATGCTACGCACCACGAGGGACTTTTATATGGCATTACGACGTGCCTGTCAGCTTGGCTTGCAAGCCCTGCTGCAGGTCCCGCAATGTCTCGCGTCAAAGCACGAATTTGTTTATTCTTCCTAGGTCGATTCGGTTCTGATGCCCCGGATACCGCATCGAGGAAAGTTCAACTTGTGTACAAGCTATCCATGACCATGCCAATGTGTGAACTGTTCAATATGTGCAGACAGATTTGTATAGCACGGACAGTATTGAGCGACAATATCATTTCTTCCAACTCATACAACGATTTATTTTCTCCAAAGCCGTACTCATGATTTAGCGTCCCATAGGCACCAAATTGTCCGAGGCATCATAATCCACTATCGACGTTTCATATTCTTTTGCAGCACGTAAAATAGTCTATCTTTTTACTAGAACCTTAAACTTTCTCGTTTTTGTGCGAAACTTATATTTTCAGAGTAAATTACTCTAAATCGATATGTTTTTCTTGAGTTCTTGACCTTAGTGGATTGGCATGCATTTAACTTGGTATCGTCGATTTGAATAAATTCGAGGCAAAGGAAATTTTGTTTGCGGGACAGAGTAGAAAAGAAGGGGCCGAATCACCCACCAAGTTCTTTGATCGTGCCGACCGTCGAAGCGCTTCGCAACGTTCAAGATTTAGTTCCGCGAGCTCCTACAATGGCACCAACACTTAGTTAGGATTCCTTTTTCATTCCTTCGCTTCGAAATTCGTAGATTGTATTCAGAGAACGACGCGAAAGCACTTTCATCAAAACCAAGTGGCAAAAGCTCCAAGAAAACCATACAACGGCCCGGTCCTGTCGAAGGGACTCTTATATAGAGCTCACTCGCCGAGATGCAGCCCACTGCATCTAGGGCTTATTTCCACAGAAGTCGTTCCATTCGTTGGATCGGTTCTCGTAACATCCGTCCAAATCGATTTGATCGATGCCGCAAGGTGTTATCGTTTACCAAGATCAGCGATCGAGTCAGATGGCCATCTAAGTTTTCGACCGATCCGACTCAGTGCAAGCATATTATGAAGTCCGTCGCCTATCGAAAGCGAGGCACTATATAATATACCACTAAGAAAAAGTTTCATCCCGAAACTTAAGAATAAGGGTCTGACCTTAAATTAGGCAAACAACAAAGGGTACTTCTTTTTCATCTTCGCCTCCGTTTCCCATATCGACTCTTCAACTAAATGGTTCTGCCAAAGCACGCGGACCATGGACGTCGACCGATTTCGTAATACCTTCTCCTTACGGTCCAAAATTTGAATAGGCTCCTTCGAGTAAGACAAGTCAGATCGAAGCTAACCACGTGACTTGGATCATGCACGTATTTTCAAAGTTATGAGACGTGGAAAATATCGTGCACATCAGCCAAGACATGAGGTAGTGCGATCCGATAAGCAACCGTTGCAACTCGCTCGATGATCTCGAAGGGACCTACAAATCTCGGGCTCAACTTGCCTTTAACGTCGAACTACATCACACTACGCATGGGCGTTACTTTCAAAAACACATGGTCCCTGACCAAGAATTCTAGCAATCGTCGACGAAGATCTGCGTAGCTCTTTTGTCGACTTTGTGCGATACGGAGTCTATCTCGGATCAAGCGAACCTTTTCGATGGCCTGCTCCACCAGTTTTGTTCCAAGCACTTGTCGCTCTCCGACTTCGTCCCGCATATTGGAGAACGACACTTCCTCCTATAGAGCGCTTTATATGGAGCCATCTGAATGCTCGACTGATAATTGTTGTTATACGTAAATTTTGCAAGCGGCAAATACGTATCCCAACTAGTCTTTAAATCGATCGCACACAGACGTAACATATCCTCTAAGATTTGATTTACCCTATACGTCTGACCGTCTGTTTGGGGGTGGTACGCAGAACTAAAATTTAGTTTGGTCCCCATCGTCGCTTGCAGGCTCGTCCAAAAACGTGATAGGAATCGCCCGTCTCTGTCCGAAATTATTGAGGCCGGTACCCCATACAGTCGAACAATCTCGTCGATATAGATTTTCGCTAACCGATCGATGCTCCATCCTACTTTAATTGCGATGAAGTGAGCTGACTTGGTCAATCTATCAACATTGACCCAAATTGCATCATTTCTCTACAGCATCTTCGGAAATCCCATAATGAAATCTATCGAGATGTTGTCCTACTTTCACTCGGGAATGGCGAGGTTTTACAGCTCTCCGACTGGCCTTTGGTGTTCTGCCTTCACTTGCTGACACGCCATGCACTACGACACGAAAGTAGACACATCTTTCTTCATGCCGTACCACCAAAAGTTTGTGCGCAAGTCCTTATACATCTTGGTGCTTCCAGGATGTAACGAGTACTTCGCATAATGTGCCTTCGTCAGAATTTCTTTTCTGAGTTCGACAGTTTCAGAAATGCAGAGCCTGCCTTTTAGTCGCATCATCCCGTCTCCGTCTTCCGCAAAGTCAGTCGCCCTTCCTGTTAAAATCATCTCATGCATCTTCTTTAGGAATGAATCGTCCTTCTGTGCGATCTATTTTGCTGAGCAGGCTCGATCCTAGCTTCAACTGAGCTAGGTGCAGGTGTCGATACTTAATTTCGAGTTCGATACCCATCGCTTCAAGGTCTCACCGTATCTCATTATTTATTGCCAATGAGCCCATAAACATTCTGCTAAGTGCGTCGGCTACAACGTTTCCCTTGTCAGGTGTATACTCGATCGTTAGCTCGTAATCTTTTATGAGTTCGAGCCAACGTCGCTGCCGTAGGTTGAGTTCTCGTTGCGTAAACAAGTATTTCAGACTTTTATGATCTGTGTAGATTCTGCAAGCCACACCATAGCGGTAGCGCCGCTAGAGTTTCAATGCAAACACGATCGCCGCCAATTCTAGGTCATGCGTTGGATAGTTTTTCTCGTGCTACTTCAACTGCCGTGAAGCGTAGGAGATGACTTTATCTCTCTGTATGAGTACGCACCCGAGGCCAGTTCCCGATGCGTTGCTGAATATTTGAAAGCCATCTCGACCATCTGGAAGTGCAAAGATTGAAGCTGAGACGAGTCATTGCTTCAACTCTTGAAAGCTGGATTCACAGTCGTCACTCCACTCAAATACTACTCCCTTCTGAGTGAGGCGAGTCAGAGGCGACGCTAGTTTTGAAAAGCTCCACACGAATCTTTGGTAGTAGTCCGCTAAGCCCATGAAACTCCGAATATCGCTAACCGAGGTAAGTCGTTTCCAATCTACCACCGCTTCAATCTTCTTTGGGTCTACCGTAACACCTTCGGCAGAGATTATATGTCCGAGGAATGTCACACTACTCATCCAGAACTCGTATTTACTTCGCTTGGCATATAATTTATTTTCACACAGAGTCTGCAATATCGTCTTCAAGTGTTCTGCATGCTCTTGTCAATTTTTTGAGTAGATAAGGATATCGTCGATGAACACGACTACAAATTTATCGATTTGGGATCGGAAGACTCGGTTCATCAGATCCATAAAAGCGGCTGGGGCATTCGTCAAACCGAACGACATGACTGGGAATTCATAATAACCATATCGAGTACGGAAGGCAGACTTCGATACGTCGTCGGACTTGATCTTCAAATGATGATAGCCTGAACGAAGATCGATTTTTAAAAATATTGATACGCCTCGCAATTGGTCAAACAAGTCATCGATTCATGGCAAGGGATACTTGTTCCGTACGGTCGCCTTGTTGAGTTCACGATAGTCGATGCATAGCCGCATCGATCCATCCTTCTTCTTCACAAACAGTATGGGAGCTCCCCACGGAGAGATACTAGGGTGAATAAATCCGTGGTCTAGCAACTCTTATAATTGCACCTTCAGTTCCTTCAGTTCAGCTGGAGCCAGTCGGTAAGGCACTTTTTATATCGGCCGTGTATTCGGAAATGTGTCGATGCTGAATTCTATTTCTCGATCCGACAGCATTCCGGGCATCTCATTAGGGAAAACGTCGAAGAAATTTGCCACAACATCATTCTGTATTGTGTCTAGAATATCCTTTCTCATATCTTAAACTGATGCCAAGTATCCCGCACAGTCGGAACGCAACATACGCCTCACCGAGATTGCCGATACCATCATTGTCGTCTTCGAGACTGTACCACATGAATATGAGAACTCTGTCTCGCTAGGAAGGTGAAACACCACTATCTTCTCCGCGCACTCGATTGTTGCATGGTAAGCACCCAACCAATCCATGCCCATGATTATGTCATACTCTTTGAGGTCTAGTACGACGGCTTCCAAGGATAGATTTCTTCTTCCGATGCAAATGTGGTAATTCCTACAAATAAAGTTCGCAGGCATATCGACTCATGATGGAGTGTGTAGAAGCATGGAATTTCAGAACCAGAAAGCCTATGCGCCAGACTACATGTGCCAGAGCTCAGACAAAGTACTTCACACAGCAAAAACAACAAATATGGACATCGAAAGAGGACTTTTTATTACATATAAAAGTCTATTACATGTCTAGAAAAGATTGTACAAAGGAGAATTTCTACAAAAGAAAAGATCCTAAGTCTACAGCTAGCAGCCACCATGCGTCCTCAAATAGGTGCAGCGATCACCATGCGCCCCCAGTCAGGCGCATCCCACCATGCGCCCTCAGCAGGGCGCATCCTTTTCAGCAGCTCAGTCATGTGCATCCTCAGTTATGTGCATCCCTTCGACAGCTCAGTTATGTGCATCCCTTCAGCAGCCCAGTTATGTGCCGCTCTTCTAGCCAGGCTCACCGCCGTCTAAATTGTTGGCCCAATAATTACATCGTATTTTTGAATATGGCTAATCAGTTAAGTTTAACAAAATGATGTCACTAATATTCATATACTCACTATCATGTTGCTACTTAAAACTTAGCATTGTCCTAATTGTCCTATATTATATTGCTATGCTTGTATCGTATTGCAACATATTTTGCTTAGCATTGTCCTAATTGTCCTATATTATATTGCTATGCTTGTTTCGTACTACAACATATTTTGCTGGCCTAACATGTATTTGTAGACATGCAATAAGCATTGTCCTATATCATATTGCTATGCTTGTTTCATACTGCAACATATTTTGCTGGCCTAACATGTATTTGTAGACATGCAGTAAGCATGATCTCACTTGATCAAACCAGGACATAGGCAATGAAGAATTAATGATGGACCAAAGACGGCATCATACAAAAAGATTTCTTCGAACCGCCCAGCGACCTATCCGGGGCCTCGCATCGGGGGTTCCGCTGCCCGGTCAGCGGACAGGGGTCGAGGGGGCAGCGCCCCCCGTCGGGGGTTCGGGGGCAAAGCCCCCGAAAGGTATTCAGATTTTCAGATCTGTATATCTTTGGACGACTGCTGTCAGGGAAAAAAACATCTTCAGGACTGCTCAAATATCAGAAGAAAGGCATCATTAAAGGGCTCTTGGTTTTCCTACTTGTTCTAAGTCTGTAATCTTTAATTTATTGAGTCTAGGAGAATGTGTACGTTGAGTCGCACTGAGTCATCTCAACCCCTAGCATATCTCTCCAAAGCTCTACCATTCAAACAGACCAATTCCTGAACCAAGCCCAAGCTCCACAAAGCCCAAAAGCCCAATGGACCTATTCTGTCTTCTGGAGATAGAGTTCGGGCCGAACTCTGCCTCCACACAGTGTTCGGGCCGAACTCTGTCCTCTGATTTCCAGCACCCTGATTTTTAGGGCCTGCTTGCTACAAGCTATCCAACGGCCAAAAATTTGAATTATTTATACCGAATTCTGGCCGAATTCTGCATGTCCCGAACCTTATAAATAAGCCTTGGTTTCTCTTATTTCAAATCATCCACTCTTCTCTTCTTCTTCTCTTACATAGTCTATATAGTCAAGAGCCTTACTCTTCCAATCTACTAGCCACAAAACTTCCTAAGCCCCAAGGTGCTCAAGTGCGATTCAGCTAGAAGTTTTTGTGCAAGAGTTGAAAAGAAGAAGTCGCTTGGAAAATTCTAAGCAATCGCCACTGCGATCCTCTGTAAGAAGTTGACGTGCTCTTCTGAAGAAAAGGCACAGGTTGTAAACTACTATTTCACAAATAGTGGATTTAATCCTGAGCTAGAGTTTTCAGGCCTGGACTAGTCCTCCACGAGGGAAACCAGGTTAAAACTGCTGTGTTTGCGTATGCTCTTCTTGATCTTTATTTACTTCCGCATTTCTCTCTGATTTATTTACTATCTTGATATTTGTTTGTGGAGGTGAAATAGAGTTAAATTTTTATTTGATGATTATCGACACAAACTCTATTCACCCCCCTCTAGAGTTGCCTACACGTTATTTCAATTGGTATCAGAGCAAGGTCTCTATTGTTAGGCTTAACATCCTTAGAGTAGATCCTTGTTTATTTGTGTATGTCATCGTATTCTTCCTCCTCCGATGAAGAGGGTTTTACTTCTAGTAGCATAGACAATCATGTTTCTTCTAAATGCAATAAGTGCTCTAAGTGGAAAGCCATGGCTAACCAATCCTTAAAGTTTGCTAAGGCTTTTCATTCTACAAGTGAAGAACTTGTAGAAAAGGTTATTCATTTAGAAGAAGCAAATGAGTTTTTGAGAAATGAAAACAATGTTTTATTATCTAGACTTGACTCTCAAAACTCATCTTGTGTTTCTTTAAAGAGTTTGAATGATTCTTTAATTTTGAAAATCAAATCTCTTTCCTCATCAATAGAAGATCTTAAGAAGCAAGCACATGAGCTAAATCATTTGCATGATTCTTCTATTGACTCTTTAAAGAAATAAAATGATGATTTTATTTCTAGAATTGCTTTATTTGAAAAAGAGAATTATGCTTTAAATGCTAAATTTGATTCTCTTACTTGTTTGCATAATGATTTGCTATTAGAACATGATATTCTTAAGACCAAATCCATACATGCTTACTCTAGAGATATTCATCATTCTAGTATGTCATATGTTCATAATCATGCTCATTCCGATACATGTGCACACACTAGTATTAGGTGCTTCTATTGCTCTCGTATTGGACACATGAGTGTAACTTGTCCTATTCGTAGGAGTTTTTCTACCAATGCTAGAGTAAATAGTATATGGGTCCCTAAAGCTAACAAATGTGGATCCAAGTTTATTTGGATACCAAAGTCTTCGCCTAATATTGTAGGTGGAGCTTCTTGTATCAGGACATAGCACCGAGGAAGCGTGTTGGTGGTTGCAAAGCTCAAAGGTCATCTTCTAAGCAATTGTACCAACACAAGTGTGGCCACTAGAGCCACTTTGGTAACATGCTAAACGATTCTCTTTAAATGGTTTATATTTGTTGAATCTAGCACGTTTTGATGTCTTGCTACTAGCTCACATTGATATCTTTTAGTTGCTTATTATATAAATTAATGTGAGATATAATACTAGCATGCTTAGTTGATTTTCTTTCTATTTCTTTTTATATAGCATGACTAGTTACATAGCTTTATATGATTAGTTCACACTATGTAGTTTATCACTCATTTTCTAGTAGTGTGATACATTTATATATGTATGCTCGTTATTCTTAATCCTTATTTACAAAGCATGCATATCACTCTAGTCCATATAACCTTGGTTTTGATTTGAGTTAATATGATTTTAACTCTTTATCTTTAAAAGTTTTGAGATAGTTACTTCTTGCCGATTTGTATTTAATATATCATTGGTATTTGTGAATATATGTGTTTAGCATAAGCTACTTATAATTTGATAAGTATATACTTATACTTCTTTTTAATCTTGTGCTTGCATAATATCTTCATTATCAATTCTCATATTTTATTTTGATTATCCTATTGAGAATCAATTATTTCTTTGCCTAATAAAGTCTATTTATACGTGTTTTTGAATTTGTGATAGTTTTTCAAACATTCATTATGGATACATGACTATATTCATTAAATCTTTATTTACATGTAGATCATGTATTTATTATATTGACATCTATTTTTTTATAGATATCTTCATGTGGGCATATGAGTTAAGCTAAAGTTTCATATTATTTTGAAGAGTATATATTCATACTTTTGCTTACCTCATAATTTAGCTATTGATTCTTTTGACTAAATTTGTGTTATCTCTACTTGAATCAATTAGCTTATTCCTTAAAGTCTTCTTTTTGATGATATCTTATTGGCTTTTATTTGTTGACTTTATGGATACATGTCTTTCACTCTTATTTTGATCTTTTTCGCTTAACCAATTTTCAGCCTGATTCCAGTTCTGTCACCAGAATCCGGAATTCGGGCCGAACTCTGCCCTTACCAGAGTTCGGGCCGAATTCGGCCTGGCTGTTCCAGAACCAGAAACAGCCTCAGCCGTTGATCATATTATAGATCCAATGGCCATTATTGTTTCCAAATGTTGATATTTATTTATTCAAATGCCGTTAAGTTGGAATGTTGAGAGAAAGTATTTATTAGTGTCTTGTTCATGAGTTTTATGGAAGTTCTTTTAAGAATTGCGTGTTTTTGTGCTTTACCTTACTTGTTGAGATTATGATACTTATTTTGAGTATGAATCTTCTATATATTTATTTTCATAAAGTGTATTATGAAAATATTTGTTTTGAAAATATTCTTAGCAAATTTTGATGATCATTCTTTCATTATTATTTGGGTATTTACCTCTCTTATTCATAGGAATTTTTATACTTTGATGTTGTTTGATGATATTGCATATATTCCTTTAAATCTAATTTCTTAAAAGTAAAGAACATTTTGGGAACAAGCCGAAAGGGTCCTTCTGTCATACAGGTGTAAATAGCCTGAAGCGACACGGTGCACTAGTCTTCGGACTACCGCTAGCTAGGAAACGGCCCCTACAGCTAACCCAAAGTGATCAACACTTTATAGACTTAAGATTTATTAAGGTCTACTTGCAACCATTATCTAGTTCTGGATCCTCCCCTAAGTTCCAGAATACTTCATCATATCTAGCCTTATATTTGAGCTACAAATATTTTATTATTATTGTCCAATGATGTTTTGTAGCACATGAGAATATATGTAATTGACATATCATACTTCTCATGTCTTTAGCTACTATGGGTTGAACTTTTACTTTAAGATTTTCCATTTCTAGAGAATACACTTTCATAATGGTTATAATTTTGCATTCTCTAGATCTATCTATTATTTCATTATCTTGGGTTAATCTCAATATTTGGCAAAGAGATTTGCTCCATTGTGTTCTCATGAACATCTTTTTTGTCTTTTACTTGATGAGAGTCTAATTCATTTACTTGCTATCTTATACTCTTATCCTTGCTTAGCAAACAGTATATAAATCATTTTGATCATTCAAAATGTATTACCCTTATTGTGAACTCTATGCTTAAGCATGTATTTTTTTTGTGTTAGTGACTTAAGATTTAATGAGCACATTTATCATTTTAATGGCCTATCTCATTAATCTTAATTAGTTATGTAGCTAGCTTGCTTATTTGCGATGTATTGTTAAGCTACATAATTTTTGTTCACTTTCACTCATCTAGCTATCTTCTTGAACTTCAATCTATATGTGATATGCTAGTTTACAAAAACAAGATTTATGAATTCTTCCTGATTTGTATTCTATTTTAGATACATATGTTTGGTTTCTAAAATTAGTTTGACAAATTTTTTATTTTATCTTGTTTCCATTGAGATTTGTGATTCATCGCTTTAACTTCCTTCCATACTAGTCATTGGTAAGCATCTCTTAAATTTCTCTCATCTTTTGAGTCATGATTCTATTATATTATCATTTTTTTGGAATAAATTTGCAATGATTTAAATAAGATTGACTCTTTTCTATATTTTCCATTGGTTTGTTTATATGGTTTTTAGATGGAATTTATGACGGATCATAATTATTTATTGGTTTACTTTATGAATGATCCTAATGATTGAGTAGTCCTATATTATCTAATTATGTGGTTATCAAGTTAATTTATTACTCTACTTTGACTACTCATGGATTATCACATATGCTCTTTGCTATTTGAACTTCATTGGTTTCTTATTTAGTATTAGCAAGGTTGGATTATTACCCGTTGATGGGTACATATGTGGTAAAACATACATAGTCCATGCAAAGCAATAAATTGGTTGATCATTTCTTAATTAGATAATCATGGACATGATATTTGAGTTTTATTTTTTATTTTTTTTGAGCTATATTCATGATTGATTTAATTGACTTTATTCATTTTCATGATGATATTTTTCTAATGGACCTTATTATTCCTTTTCAAGATGATATTTTTCGTTCTATGATATTTTTATAGCCTTATATCATTTTTTTTGTCATAAGTTATCATTTTATAGACTTTATAGCATTGAGCAAGGGGGAGAAATCAATAGTTGATTTACCCCTAGATCTTGAAGTTATCATTTTTTGCTATAAGTGCTTTGGAACTAGATACGCATATTTTAAGGGGAAGCAAATAAATTGGTTCAATTCATTTATACCCTTTAATATGTCGTATACATAGTTCATCATTGACCTATTTTTTTTATTAGGATACTGATATTTTGTGAAAGATTTATGAGAGTATATGCATTTTTTTTCATCATATTATCTCTCTTTTATATGGGTCATTTCGTTAATATTTAATTTCGTATTTTATCTTGATGACGATTGTGCTTTCTTTGATTTGGCTTTCTTTGTATGTTTCATTTGGCTTTTCTTGTTGAGGACTTATCCAATATTCATGATTTTATCTATATTGGTCATAATTTGAGGGGGAGCATTCAATTCGACTGAATTTCTCCTTCTCAAACATTGTTTCTCCTTTACCTTCATGTTTATTCATATAGCATGATAAGGTAATTGAGTTCAAATGCATGAATTTTGGATAAGCAAATAGATTTGCAAATAATGATATCTTTTTATATCAATTGCTTCTATTTTACATTGATCATTCATTTATTTTGTTTCACTATTTATCTGTGGACAATTATGACTATCATAGTTTCATTGATCAATGTTTCAAGTTTATATATTTCAATTGATATCAAGTTTGTCTATTTCAATATCTCAATTGGTATCTTTCTACTTTGATATCTATTATTTGCAATTATCTTATCCCTATGGTTTTTGACTGAATTTTTTTTTCTTAATTCTCTTCCAAAAGTTTTTGGATGTCTTTCTTGGATTTCATGTAATACTATGTTTTTGGATGTCTTTCTTGGATTTCATGTTGGTAAACTACCTATTGATTATTTTCAAATTCTTTTAGTTTTACCAACTATTTGTGTTTTGATAAGCTATTTTCTATTTGGCACTCTACATTGGGTATGTAGTTTCTATACTTGTCTTTACACACTTCTCCCATTGTTCCTCATTTAGTATATCTTGATCATGATTGTCTATGCCTTCCTCCTTTACTTATGCTTGAGTTTGGTTTATCTCTTATTATGGAGGAGCTTATTTTTTGCTCATGTCAAAGGGGGAGAAATAAGTTTAAGTTAGCACACAATATTATAGTAATATGTGTTTATTAGTGATACATGCATCTATCATATCTTTCTTAAACTTAACCGATTTGCCATAATCAAAAAGGGAGAGATTGTTGGCCCAATGATTACATCATATTTTTGAATATGGCTAATCAGTTAAGTTTAACAAAATGATGTCACTAATATTCATATACTCACTATCATGTTGCTACTTAAAACTTAGCATTGTCCTAATTGTCCTATATTATATTGATATGCTTGTATCGTACTGCAACATATTTGCTTAGCATTGTCCTAATTGTCCTATATTATATTGCTATGCTTGTTTCGTACTGCAACATATTTTGCTGGCCTAACATGTATTTGTAGACATGTAGTAAGCATTGTCCTATATCATATTGCTATGCTTGTTTCATACTGCAACATATTTTGCTGGCCTAACATGTATTTGTAGACATGCAGTAAGCATGATCTCACTTGATCAAACCAGGACATAGGAAATGAAGAATTAATGATGGACCAAAGACGGCGTCATACAAAAAGATTTCTCCGAACCGCCCAGCGACCTATCCGGGGCCTCGCATCGGGGGTTCCGCTGCCCGGTCAGCGGACAGGGGTCGAGGGGGCAGCGCCCCCCGTCGGGGGTTCGGGGGCAAAGCCCCCGAAAGGTATTCAGATTTTCAGATCTGTATATCTTTGGACGACTGCTGTCAGGGAAAAAGACATCTTCAGGACTGCTCAAATATCAGAAGAAAGGCATCATCAAAGGGCTCTTGGTTTTCCTACTTGTTCTAAGTCTGTAATCTTTAATTTATTGAGTCTAGGAGAATGTGTACGTTGAGTCGCACTGAGTCATCTTAACCCCTAGCATATCTCTCCAAAGCTGTGTTTGCGTATGCTCTTCTTGATCTTTATTTACTTCCGCATTTCTCTCTGATTTATTTACTATCTTGATATTTGTTTGTGGAGGTAAAATAGAGTTAAATTTTTATTTGGTGATTATCGTCACAAACTCTATTCATCCTCCTCTAGAGTTGCCTACACGTTATTTCATAAATGCTTCGACTGATGAAGCATTTATTGAAAAGAACGAGGAAGAGAAAAGCACCACAAGCCAACCTGTGGCCAGGGGAGGTTTCGAAAGAGCCTCCAAGGGCGAAGGAAGACCGTAATCGAAACCGCGGCTAAAGGAGCAGCTTTCAACTAAACCAGAATGGGCGACACCCATTTTGAAGGAAGAAAGAGCCCCCAAAGCCGCAGCACCGCAATTCCGATCTGCGGCTCTTCCTGCACAACGAAGACGAGGCTCGAGCATCCCTATCTTTGGATGCAACAGACACCTTCCGCCTGCCTCGGAAGCCCTCGACTCCGACTTTTGGATGTAACAGTCACCTTCAAGTGCATCAATGAAGACATGGCGTCGCATCTTCACCCTCGGGAGCATCTCGTCAAAAGAATGCATTCGAGTAAACAAGTTCATGTTGGAAGAACGTGAGAGAACGAGAAGCAAACTCTATCCATGCCACTATTTATAGGCCGGGCAAATTAAACCCATGCGCCAAGTGGATGGCTCTCCGAATTCCGTACAATAAATTTGCATTAAATGGATGAACCGGACGCTTCGAATTCAGCTATGTCAAAACAGCTATTTAAAGCACTCGAAGATCGTAACAGTCGCACCATTAAAGACGTGTCACGAAGCAGATGCGCCGGCCAGACCGTGCATCACATAGACGCGCCCTTCAACATCAAGCGCATCACACAGACACGCCCTTCAGTACCAAGCACATCACAGGGATGCGCCCCCCATGCGTCCCCATACGCCTAGTGGGACGCCAATCGACGTGCCCACTCAGCTGACCATCGAATGTCACAAACATTAAATGCTGAACTGACAGAGTTGACAGCACGCCTCCCGAAGTCTGAACAGTTGACAGCTTTTTCAGAAGACGAAGCGTCGCCAACGTCAGCATCACCATTACTTTCCTCCGACGGCTACTACCACGTGGCCACTCAACCACTCGCATGTGCCTCTGCGCCATGCGCCCAAATCTGCATGTGCCTCAGACTTTTTACTGATCCCTAAAGACAGAAGGAAAGTCACCATTAAAGCTCTGCATGCGCCTCAAAAGCCATGCGCCCCAGACTTCTCTCTGATCCCAAAAGACAAGAGTTAAGTCATTACTGAAGCCTCGTATGTGCCTCAAAAGCCATGCGTCCCGAATGGTTCATGACTCCTAAAGGTTACGAGCCAAAGTCTCCTCCTGCGCCCAATCCTAGGCGCATCCTACCAGATCATTCCCCACCAAATCAGGGATCTCCGAGCCATGGGTCGATGACACGTGTCCTTTGACTCGACTCGCCCAAGATCTCAGCAACAGAAAGATCTTCTCGTCTGCTACGTGCCGGTCCACAACAGCTGCATGAAGAATTCAACCCCTCGATCAGGGCGCATCGTTCATACGCCTCCATCAGCAATCACCACGTGGCGTCCCCACGACCAGGCACATCCTACATATACGCGCAAGAGCAGCCAGCCTACAGACTATATAAATAGAGGGATCATTTCCTTCTTCCACACCGACACATGGATAGAACACACAACGAACGAACATACCACCAGAGAGGCAGATACATTCACTCAACTCTTTCTCGTCTCAGCAAGCTCCAGCACCCAGAGCAATCCAGACCTTCAGAGAACCGATAACCATCGTCAGATCGTCAACGGAGTCAACGTATTACCACTCACTCCATCGGCACAAGGGACCCAGATAAACAAAACTGTACTCCTAGGACTACATCTAAGTCCTATATTGTAACACTGTTCTGTTTGTATTGAAATTTACTATAAAAGAATTTTAATGGCAAACAAGCTGGCGACTCTGCTGGGGACCTCTTTCTCCTCTACCGAGAAAGCTGTGTCGCAATCCGACGATGTAAAGGTGGGCTCCTCCAACAAGATGCTGGTCGTACGCCTCAATCAACAGGCGTATGAGGAGTTCATCTCTGAAGGCAGTGCGAGTCCTTCGAAATGGCTGCCGAAGCCGAAGAAGACCCGTCGAGTCTGGGTGCACAAGGTCGACGCCGCTGGCACCACCACCGAAGGGGATGCGCCAATCCAGCCTTCCCTTCCTGCTGACGTCCTCAGCGACCAAGATGCGCCTGCTGGTATAGCTCATCTCTCGGGGAAACGTGCGGCTAACCACATTCTCCAGCCATCTCCCTCTCAGGCGAGGAAGATGCGTCGATGGAGCAGGGGCACAGCCGATGTCCTGCGCATCACCTCTGATGTGCCACAGAAGGTCTCTGTCTTTGACAGACTCACTCGCTGTAATGGCGAGGAAAATTTGGATTCTGAGTACTATGCGCCCCAGCGGACTGGTACGAAGAAATCTAAGGCAGCACGGGCTATGCGCCCCAAACGTGCTATGCCAGCAGCAAGCCAGAAGCATGCGCTCATAATCATGCGTGCTGCTGATGGTAAGCTGTACAAGGTCGACTCGAGTGCTGCGGCGCCAGAAACGAGCCGACCTTTAAAGTCGTTGTCTCACTTGGGCGCATCTATTGCATGCACAACCAAGTCGAGTAAGGCAAATCCAGTGGTCTTGAACTCCCGCGCCTCCTCTGGTTGTGCGTCTGAGGTCCGTTCAAGTCACTTCAAATGCTGTGGTTCCCCCACTACTGATCGGGATGCCTGTTTGGTATTAGATCAGGGGGCACAGCACTCACTTGACCACCCCGGCGCTTGGCCTTGCTATGCGCCTGAAGGGTGTGTGAAGGTGGCACTATCCTCCAATGATCTGCGTAACGTGATCACTCACAAGCGCCGATCAGGAGAGTCGACTGACAAGCACGATGCACCTCTCACGGTGCATACTTGTGCTGTGGTCACCATCAACTGCTGTTGTAAAGCGGCAGTCCCATCAAGGCAGTCGGCGTTCCAGCGGCTGCAATCATCGACACCCCTCCGACGTCGCCTCGGAAAGATGGTGTCAACAGAAGAAGAGCCAAGGGTTGCTTCATGCAACGTGATCTCCAACTCCTCGTCAGTCCGAAAGGCGACTGGCAGTTCCTCTTCCTCGTCCAAAAGCCAGCCGAGGAAAACCAAGACAGCTGTCGCGTCCTCCGGAGTGTTCGAAGGCACTCGAGCGAGGAAGAAGATCTTGGAAGAAGCTGGGGGTAGTCAGACCCTTGTCGAGTCCGAAGACGAGGGTGTCCAAAGCACATCTGGGGCGGGTCCTGTCAGCCTTCCAGAAGATGAGGATATCCCCCAGAACATAGCTGGGGGTAGTTAGCATCTGCGGACCCGAGTTCCGGAGACGCAGAGGCCCTTCAAGACAGAGCTGAGGGTAATCAGGCCCTTGCAGATGCGCCCGTGGTGAATGTTCTCCAGAACATAGCCGGTGGTAGCCAAGACGAGGCTCCAGGAGAGGCAACTCCCCCACAAGAGAGTGAGGCCGAGAGTGAAGCCTCAACCCATCCATCCACTCCCGGCTGCGTCATGACAGTAAACGTGACTGGGGTTGATATCGAGTCTGATGCGCCGCCAACAGACCTCGTCCAGCGCATGGATACCCTGGAGGGAGGACTCAAAACCCTCTCTGCCTCCATACAAATACTGACTCAAGCAGTGTTTGAGATACGGTCAGCTTTGGCCAGGACACTTTATGTCGATCCCGACCCAGGGGCCAATGGAGAATCGAGTGTACCCCTTCAACGGGTATCTTCGGACATAGATCGTCGCGAAGCACCTCGGACGTCGGAGCCCTCAAATGCTCAACTCCCGGTGGTACCACCTTCCTCGACTCCCAGCTCCACAGAAGACGTGGTCGAGATGATCAGGGACTTGCGCGAGCGCTTTGAGTCCAAGACAAGACAAGAGTAGCGCCAAAAGATGGACATCCTCCAACCTTATCCCTTCGAATGAAATAAGGTGGTTTATTCTCCTAAGTATAAACCATAAACACTGACGCCATACGACGGGAAGGACTCTCCGCGTCGCTATCTGACGTATTTCCAGTCTCAGACGGGATATCTTCCGAAGGAGGACGCACTACTTACCAACATATTTGTTGGGGCAATGAAAGGAGTGGCGTACGACTGGTACTGCAGCCTCCCCGATAATTCAATATCTTCCTTCGACGACCTGACGCGTCTTTTTCTCGACCGTTTCTACTGCGGCGGAAAGGACATGACAATGGCGTCCCTTATAGAGATACGCCAGAAGGAGAAGGAAACAGTTAGAGTGTTCATCGAACGCTTCCGACAGGCCTGCTTCAGACTGCCCCGGACATGCCAGAACATGCGCTTCTCTCCTCCTGCAGCATGGACATGCTGTCTGCAGTCAAACTCTGGCTTAACTATACTCCTCCTCCCGACTGGAGCTCCTTGAAGCAGAAGCCGCAGAGAAGAAGGCGGCCAATGCTCGTCTTCTGGGAGTCAGTTTTCCTGTCTTTGAAGACAAGGGGAAATGGCCTGCAGCCAACAACCCCGGACGAGAGACAAAGGGGAAACATGCATTGACTGTCAATGCCTCCAAAGGTGCGTCAGCACCTGCTCAGACACCTCCACTTGCGCCAAGGCCGAAGGAGGTTTATTCGTTCAACGATGAAGACACCCTGCAACTCTTTGAGATACTGAAACAGGGTGACAAGATCAAGCTTCCGGACCCGAAGCATCCCGATGAGGTTGGGAAAGTGGACAACCCGAGGTACTGTCACTACCATCGATTTATCGGACACCCAACCAAGGACTGCTATGTCCTCAAGAATTACATCCAACGCATGATCAATGCGGATGTAATCTCCGTCAACTACGAAGAGAAGACGGTGTCAGCCAACGTGGTGTCACTCCAGTTTGGCACCTTGCCACCAACTACAACACAGGATGACGTCGTCCCCATCCCTAAGGCGACAATGGAGGTGGTTAACTTACCACCTACCCGTGACAACGTGAGTGGACTCATCCCACTCACCATATCTCGGGGAGAGATCCTATGGGTTCACCCCGATCTCGTCTCCGAGGTGACTCAACCGGAGGTACGCCCTACCTCCAAATCCAAAGGCAGGAAGATCAAGTCTTGCCGCACGGTCTCTTCTTCAGCGGAAGAGGCACTTCCTATGCAGACGCGTTCACATCAGAACGTCCAACCCGACGAAGCTGCTGTTGAGGTGGTGCCTCATGGCACCGTCCCTGCTGTCCAGGACGAGGGCCCGTCTAAGCCCCCAGCAGCCAATAAGCAGAAGCAGATAGAGGCCCGCTTCGACAGGCCTCTACAAAAGGAGAATACTTCGGGGCTAGCCAAGCCCCACAACTTTGACATACTGGCACAATTGGCTAGTACTCCTGCCCGTCTATCTCTATTCGAGCTCCTTCATCTTTCGAAAGACTCCCGAGAAGCTCTCTGTGAAGCTCTGAAGGATGCTGAATCCTTTATCAGTCAGGTCAAGCAGCCTGAAGATCTCCCGACTGTATGTACGTACTGTTATTGTACGGATGCGGTTATCCCCAATATAACCTTTACCTAACAATATATGCTGCTCAAACACAACCGACACAACAGGCCGCTGTACTATACAGGGTATATCGGTTCAGTCAAGGTGAAGCGGATTCAGATCAATCCGGGGTCTTCCCTCAGCATCATCCCGAAGACGCTGCTCTCAACACTGGGGATCCCAATGTACCGACTGGCACCCTCCAACACAACAATCAGTGGCTTCAACGCTAGCAAAAGCGAACCACTGGGAAAAATACGACTAAAGTGCCACATCGGTAACCTCAGAACCGAGGTCACTTGTTATGTTGTGGACGCTGAAGTCAACTACAACCTTCTGTTGGGTCGTCCATGGCTGCATGAGTACATGGTGGTGCCATCCACGCTCCACCAATGTATGAAGTACGTGTCCACCAACAACGTCATCCGTACGGAGTTTACGGACATAGACCCTTTCAAAGGGATTGAAGCCTACTTTACCGATGCTGACCTATACAAATCACTTGATGAGGAGGAAGCCAATGATGCTGACGACGAAGCAGAAATGGCAGCAGAGCCGGACATGGAGCCTGAGGTCACCCCCGATGCTCCTTTGAAGATCCGACTCAAAGGCAAACCGCTTCAGAAGTTTCTTCCCATGAGCATTAAGCTACCCGGAAAAGCACCAGCTGCTCCTGAAGCTCCCCTAAAGATACGGCTCAAGGGAAAGCCGCCTCAAACATCGACCCCCCTCGTAGCAAAACTACAGGGGAAGGCGTCAATCACCGGAGGCACCGCGGAGGCACCTCTGAAGGTGCGTCTTAAGGGCAAGCCGCCGCCATCCCAGCCGCCAGAGAAGGCCCACGTAGTCCTCTCGGACTCCAAAGCCAACGCTGTGGTGGACTCTCCCGATCTTACTCCAGTGCTTACAGATGAAGAGTTGGGGGAATATATCTCGGCTGATGTAGATGCCCCTTCTCTGGACAATATAACCACGCGGGATAAAATCTCATATTTCATCAATAACAGAGTGTCTTTTAATTATTCTAGTCTTCCACATTGGAATGCCATGTATATATTAGATAACGCTCTACGGTCGTTGCAAACACAAATAACGACCGTCCATCATGTAAATCGAGTAGTCCCGTCCCAAGGGGTCTGTTACATAGTCCCACCACGGAGTCGAGACGAAGAATCCATCATCTTCGGCAAGGTTGAGCGTCATCAAGACCTTCCGCCACTCGAGCCAGAACCAGATGCCGGCAGAATACAACTCTATCGGTACACGGATAAGGCAAAGCACCTCATCCAAAAGATGGGTTACGACCTAAAAAGCAACAAAGGCCTGAACTACGGCAAAGGTCGACGTCTCCCTCTCCGGCTTCCAACACCTAAAGGAAAGCCGCAGGATTATTACAATCAAACTCGATGGGGGGTAGGCTATGTCACGCCACCGTCAACGCCAGAGAGTTCAGACGCGGAAGAAGTAGAACATTCTCACTCGTCTGAAGCATCAACGTGGGACTCCGATACCAGTATCGGCTCAGTCTTCAAGAGGGTGCTATCAGCCAACATGACGTCTGCACAATCTCAAGAAGAAGAAGGCGAAGACCAAGCACTGGAATTCTTCGAAGAAGAACCCTGGGCTCAACGCCTAGGACAAGAATGGGAGTCTCATTTTGAATTACGTAAACCTCCCACCGAAGACGAAGTCGAGCAGATCGACCTTAGGGATGGATCTTCTTCCAAACCCATCTTCATCAGCAAAAGCCTAAAAGGAGAACACCGAGAATCTTTAATCCAGCTGGCTAAAGAGGATATCGACGTCTTCGCCTGGAGTTACGAAGATATGCCAGGGCTTGACCTCCAGATCGCGATGCATAGACTGAACATCTTATCTGATGCCAAGCCTATCAAACAACAACATCGACGCTTTCGTCCGGACATCATGAACGCCATCGATCAGGAGGTGGACAAGCTCTTGACCAACGGCTTCATCCGTGAAGAACAACACCCAGATTGGGTAGCCAACGTTGTCCCCATCACTAAGAAGAATGGGAAGAGACGAGTTTGTATCGACTTCAGGGACCTCAACTCTGCCTGTCCGAAGGACGAGTTCCCGCTTCGAATCACCGACGTGATGATCGACAACACATGTGGCTTCGAGCGCATGTCTTTCATGGACGGGTATTCGGGCTATGACCAGATCAAGATGTTCCCCGATGACATAAAACACATGTCATTCAGGACTCCAAAGGGTGTTTTCTACTACACAGTGATGCCTTTCGGCTTGAAGAACACTGGTACGATATACCAACGAGCTATGAGCACTATTTTGCGTCAACATCTTCGCAAAACAGTCGAATGCTATGTTGACGACATCGCAGTCAAGAGCCGTCTCAAAGGAGATCACCTGCAAGACGTGAAGACAGTCTTCGATCTCATACGGGCACACCAGCTCAAGATGAACCCCCCTAAATCCTTTCTAGGGGTTTCTAGCGGAAAGTTTTTGGGCTTCATCATCACGACGAAAGGCATTCATGTCGATCCCGAGAAGACCAAAGCCATCCTCGATATGGACCCTCCGAAGAACCTTCGAGAACTTCGAGGCCTACAGGGGCGTCTGGCATACATCCGGAGGTTCATAGCAAACCTTTTCGACAAATATCGACCCTTCACTCAGCTCATGAAGAAGGGAGTCTCTTACGTCTGGACAGAGGAATGCCAAAAAGCTTTCGATAACATCAAAGCTTACTTGACGAGCCCGCCAGTCCTGGTGGCACCAGTCGCCGGCAAACCATTCCTCCTCTACGTCCGTGCCATGGATTAATCTCTCGGCGCCCTGCTAGCTCAGAACAGCGACACAGGCTATGAGCAAGCAATCTACTACCTCAGTCGAACTCTGATCGGCGCCGAACACCGGTACAACCCCGTTGAAAAGGAGTGCTTAGCTTTGGTATTTGCCATCCAAAAGACTCGACATTATGTCTCGGGGCAGACAATTCATGTCGTTTCCCGAGTCAATCCGCTCAGCGTCCTCATGACGAAGCCAGGATCATTGAACTCCCGGCTAGCCACATGGGCGATCTTGCTAACACCATACAACATGGTGTTCGTTCTGCAAAAAGCTGTTAAGGGACAAGCTCTGGCCGACTTTTTAGCTGTACACCCCATCCCAGAGTCCTCAAGACTCTATGAAGACATCTCGGATGAGGTCCAAGAATCAAACGTCACCGAAGAAGGCTCCGTCTGGCGGATGTTTTTCGATGGCGCTTCAAGAACAGGCCCCAAAGGCCAAATCATCGCTGGAGTGGAGGTGGTATTAGTCTCCCCCGATCAGCTGGTCATCCAGCGTGCTTACTCCCTTTCGAAGCTATGCTTCAACAATGTTGCCGAGTACAACGCACTCATCATGGGACTTCAGCTGGCGCAACAGCTAGGGGTAAATCATCTAGAAGCCTACGACGACTCAAAACTCATCGTAAACCAGATCAGAGGGCAATACGAAGTTCGCCATGAAGATCTGATCCCTTACCCTGAAATTGCATTGAATATCATTTCAACCTTCATCGAGTTCTTCATCGAACATGTATCTCGTCTACAAAATCTAGAGGCTGATGCTCTGGCCGGCCTTGCAGCCTCATTAGCGGCACCCTTCGGAACTCAACACTATGTCACGGTAGTTGGTCGAGACCTGGTCTGCCCTAAAAACAACCTGTGCTCACAAGTGGCCCATGCCATGTCAACGAGTGCTGGTGTTAATGTTCGAGACTGGAGATTCCTATTCATCGACTTCGCTGTCTACGGAATTCTCCCAGAGGACCCAAAAGAAGCCGTCTCAGTCAGGAGACGCTCTCTTCGATTTTACTACGATACGGCTACTAAAATGCTGTACCGATGCTCCTACGATGGATTTCTCCTTCGATGTTTGTCCAACGAAGAAGCAGCCGAAGCCCTTCGAGAAGCTCACGATGGAACCTGCGGGGCCCATCAACCAGGTCCTAAGTTGCAGGACCGACTGTGACGCATGGGCTACTACTGGCCAACCATGGCCGCTGACGCTGTCGAATATGCTAAGAAGTGCCATGCGTGCCAGCTTCACGCAGACTTCATTCATACACCGTCAGAACCACTACATCCTACAGTTGCCTCCTGGCCCTTCGAAGCTTGGGGCATGGACATTGTGGGACCGATCACCCCTTCTTCATCGAGAGGACACCGCTTCATCCTAGCAATCACCGACTACTTCTCCAAATGGGCAGAAACAGTTCCGCTGGCAGAAGTGAAAAGCTCCAGGGTGATCAGCTTCATCAAGCACCACGTCATCTACCGTTTCGGAGTACCCCGGAGGATCATCCACGACAATGGTCCTCAGTTCATTAGCCATGTTTTCAGCAGATTCTGTGACAAGAATCGCATTCAAAACGTGGCATCAACCGCCTACAATCCGACAGCAAACGGATTGGCCGAGGCATTCAACAAAACTATCGTCAGGCTACTCAAAAAGGTCGTATCATCTAACAAACGCGACTGGGACGAAAAGCTTGGCGAATGCCTTTGGGCCTACCGCACAACGGTACGGACCCCGACAGGCAATACACCATTCTTCTTGGTCTACGGGAGCGAAGCGGTATTGCCTCTCGAGATCCAGATACCCTCACTCCGCGTAGCAATCACAAACCAACTCACAGAAGAGGACAATCAACGTCGTCGTCTGCGGGAACTGGAGGCACTTGACGAAAAGCGTCTCCTAGCTCAACAACACATCGAACTATACCAAGCCCGTATATCACAGGCTTTCAATAAAAAGGTCAAGCGGAGGACTTTTCAAGTTGGCAATCTGGTTCTGGCAGTCAGGAGACCGATGGTGTTGACTCACAAAACACCAGGAAAGTTCGAGCCCAAGTGGGAAGGACCTTTCATCATAGAGACGGTATACTCAAACGGTGCTTACCGCCTCGCCAAATCCAATGGGGACTTGTTCATGATGCCCATCAACGGCAAGTTCCTAAAGAAGTACTACTCTTGACATCTTTCAGACATGTGCTTCCACCCGGGGATCTGTGGACCCAATCATCAGGACTCACAGATAATTCTCTTTCACAAAATTATACGCTTACGGAATCCAGCTGTTCCGTAGCATCCTCCAGTAGAAGGACAACCACGTCCACATCACCTCTGAGTTGTCCCCCTACACCCTACAAAGCGGAATCTTACATCCCATAAGACTACGCTATCCACCATGTTTACCACGTCCACATTACCTCTGAGTAAACATCCCGTATAGACAACCCTTGCGTTGTCGTACATTGATCGCAGAACTTCAACGTCCACATTACCTCTGAGTAGTTCTGTGTATCCCCCAGGATCATTCCTACCATGTCCATAACACCTCTGAGTAGAGAGATTCCACCACTTGAATCCCATATTTGCCATGTCCACATCACCTCTGAGCAAACATGAGGGTTCTCTCAAACTTATTATCTGTACTTAAAAACCAAGGTGTGTAAAAGATAATAGGTCCACACAAATCATTAAGTTCATGACAGCAAAAATGAACACACCACAAAAAACTTTATATTATTTATTTTTAAATAGAGAGTAAAAGTTTACAACCCCAGCAAGAGTTGCAAAAATACAAAAAAAAAGAGACTACAATCCCTAAACATCCCCAGGGTTGGCTGAAAGCTCTTCAATTCGGCGCCTCAAGTCCGCCGCTCGAGTCTCCACAGTCGCCAGGACTCGACGTTCAGCTTCTTGATGCATCGCTTCAATAGCCTCAGGAGAAGTATCATTTTCATGCTTCTTATCCAGCTGCTGTCGCTGCTGAGCCAAAGTAAGAGCCCGGTGGGTGAAAGCTGCCTCCTCCTTCTTGAATGCTACGTGTTCAGCCTGGACACGTTCGGCGTCTAATAGAAGTCGGGCCCGTTGGTCCTCAAGGCGGCGGATCTGGGCATCAATCTCTGTGATACTAGTGTCTAACACAGCTTGCGCCTCCACCGTCTCCCGTGTTGACTGAGATAACCGCTCCACTGCAGCTTCAGTCTCAGCCACTTTACGTTCCCAGACACTCACAGTGGCCTGGTAAGAAGACTCAATCTCGGCGATCAGCTTCTCCTTCTCCGCATCTATCAGGACGGAGAGGTCATTTCGCTGGATGCGCTGTAATTCGGAAAGCCGTTGGTCCAACTCAGCCACCGAGGCTTCCAGAATGACGGCCATATGATCGTGGCCCTGGTGAAGATGGATCAGGTTGATATGAGGCAATGCCAGAGTTCTTGCCATCGCAAAGCTCCCGTTGGCGTCCATCACTGCCGATACCCCCCTCTGCAGTATTTTATACACTGCCTCGACGATGAATTTCACGTATTCATCTGCATCCGCCAATACCTGCGGCGTCATGGCAGGAGTCGGAGGAGCTGCTCTAGTTAGCGGACTGCAAAAAGGCCCGCCTGCTTCAATCCGCGAGGCTGGACCCTCGGTATCGACAGGCCATTCATCAACAGGGGCTTGACTACTAGCCCGAGGAGCCACAGGAACAGAAGAAGCCGAGACAGGCGTCGAGATAGTACCCCAAGTGGAAGGAGCAACAGAGGGTTCCATCAAACCCTTACCCTTTCCAAACTCGGAAGAACCCCCGACGTCAGGGGCCACCTCTTCAGCCCCCAACGTCCTGTCAAAAGCCAGTACTTCCCCTGGCAGAATGGGGAGATCAACACTTGTCTCCTGACCCGCCCCAGGAGCCAGGACCGCCAGACGAGTCTCCTCATCAAATCCCTCTATAGGGACAGGATCTGTCGCTACCTCCTGATCGGTAGCCATCTCATCTTCTGCTGCTGAGTTTGGGATAGGGCTCGGCAATAATGCAGCCGACCTCCCCTCATCATAACAAGGAGGGGAATCAACCCTCTCCTCTGTTCCAATCACATCTGTTGCCCCCGCAACAGACTCTTGCAACTCTGGAGCAATGTCATCTGAAGACGACAAACTCCACTCTACTTCATCATCACGAGGCTCTGTGTCCGCTGGACCCTCAGCGTCCAAGGCTTCCTTCTCAGCTGGCACCATCCCGGAAGTGGCTGCAACCTCAGCATCTCTTTTAATAAAGTCTAGAGATACTAAAACCTCCGCAGGAACAACATCTTCCGGATTTTCCTCCATTGGAGACATCACCATCGGAGGAATGTGCTCGTCAGAAGAGCTCGCCACCTCCTTCGGTTTACTGACACCCGATTTCGAAACACGGGTCTTCTTCTTCGGTGATCCCTACAAGAAGAAAAGCACAAGTCACCAAAATGACAAGATGAGCCAAAATTACGGAGGACTTACCTCTGCAAGAGCTGATTCCACTGGCGTTACAGACGGCATTCCCGTAACCTTTGGAGTCGTAGATTTTCTCAGCCTTTTTGGTACAGACGAACCGGCTTCTGCGTCGGCCCGTCTCTCCCCAACAGAGGGATCTCTCACTGATGCTGCAGCAGCAGCCCAATATCCCGCCAATTCTGGTGGACGATATGACCGAGCCGCTATCAACATATTCGTCGTAGCCTCCAGCTGAGTTTCAATGATGAAACTAGTCTCTCTATCATAACCTGGAGACGCATTATTCATTGTACAATACAGCTTAGCTGTCGAATACAGGATCTGTGGCCGAGGGTTGCGGACGGGCGTAGTAAACTGAACTCCAGTGCACCCGGTATTGTAATATTGCCAGCCCTGGGCTCCATCCAGCAAGCTTTCGATGAACCCCAGACTGTTACTGGGATTCCGTAGCATTAGCTGGGTATAGCCATACTGGCGAGCGAACCGGCTGGGCAGATATGGCTCCAGATAATGCCTATTTTGGTTCCGATAGATCAAGTGAGAAGGCCGAATACTTTGCAACCAACGAAAACCCCATTTCGGCAGAGTAATCGCATCTTCACCTGAGTCGTCTAAATGTTGGTCAGCCTCGACATCTTTAAAGATGGGACCGACCTTGACAATCTCCCACCCCTAAAGGTAGGACAAAACTCTCCTGCAAACGGGGACGCAAGTGTGTAACCACTTCCTCTTATAGAAGTGGCAGATAAAGGCATCTCCTTCAACATGATCCTCCTCCGGACCTGGACTCGTCACATTCGGATGATGCAGAATCAACCATCCTATAAGATAATGGAATGGTAGTTCGGCTCGGGGAAAGTTGTCATTTCTACCTCTTCCATGGATCACATCATCAACAAAGGTCCTCAAACCCCGCAACAGGTTACACACCATCGCGGGGAGAAGAGCTAAAGGACGTCCAAAGACCAATTTCACGACGGGTAAAATGAGGTTCCGGTGTACCCTCTCTACTGCACCAGATCTGCCCGCAAATACACAATCTCGGAGCCATATCATCAAGTATGCCGTCAGCACCGCCTTAGACGACATCCGATGCGCACAGTGCCAGAAGCAACTATACGCATTCTCGTCACTCTTATTGGAACGAGGGGTCCTCTCGTCCAGCCGGCTTATTTCAGAAGTCACTTCCGCGGGTTTCAGCCCTTGCGGAGTTGTAAATCGGATCCTCGAGGAATCCACCAAATCCTGCTTGAAGACGTAATCCCTCCAAGCAGTCACATGCGGCTGGGTCTTGCCTTTGTCCTTCCGATGCATCAGAGAATGATGGCTCGCTACCTCTTTAAAAACAGTCATCATCTCCGGGTCCTTATTTTCCAGAACCTGGATCTCTTCATTTGAGGAGAAATATTCCTCGTACGGTTCCAAGCCCCAAGGAAGCTTGGATACTTCGTATATCTCATAAAGAGCCAACCCCAACTCCCCCACCGGAGTAAAGAAGGTGCCAATCTGGGCATTGAACAATTCCAAGAGTGCAAGGAACATAGGCTTATTGAGATCCACTCCAGCCTGCGTGGCACGGATAGCGGCTGTCAGCCCAATTTTCTTAAGCTCAGCCTTGAACTTCGAAAGCACCCAAACGATCAACTCGTCCCACTTCGGCATGTGATGACACCAACCTTCAACTCTAAAGCCACCTTTCGGATACGTGACCCTCGATGTCAGCATCCGACTTGCAAAGGTTGAGGCACTGAAGGCAAAAGTGTCATTAGGGACTTCACTGTAGAGACTTCCAGGACGCAAAGTTCGGCAACTAAACGAGGGACCGGTTCATGAAGCGGCCAGGGTATCCCTCTGATTCAAGGTAGCATCAATCTAAAGAGCACCTCCCAAGGCCCCTCCTTGAGAAGGAGTAAGCTCCCAGGGCATCCTTCTCTTGGAAGCTAAATGATAGAAGGCCGTCAGCAGCAACTGGCGGTCAAGTTATCGCATGTACAACACCATGCCTTTTGCAGAGAAGAACCAGTCTTATTTGACCTTCAGTATCTTCGCCTCAGTGGAGATCAGGCGGTCACCGAACAAAAAGGCAGGTTTTAAGAAGGTCACATCCTCGGATTCAGCAGATTTCAGTTTTCCGCTCTCCATCATACTCTGGAGGAAAATCGACAACTGGTTCTGGATCTGTAGCACTCTCTCAGGAGGTTGATTCTGTAAGATAGCATCCTTCGTAAGGTTGATAACCGCCTCGTCAAAATCAACTCCCATTTGACAAAGAGAAGCATCCAGAAGGACCTCATTCAACAAAGGAATTGTCATCGACACTGGCACAACAAAAATAAAAAGTCAGGCAAAAAGACAAAGTGTGTCAAAGCAACCTGGTGCATCATCAGGGTGTAAACCCATGCGCCTCAGTAAAAGCTTCGGCGCATCATCAGGGCATGAACTCATGCGCGTCAGCAGAGGCTTCGGCGCATCATCAGGGTGTGAACCCATGCGCGTCAGCAGAGGCTTCGGCGCATCATCAGGGCATAAACCCATGCGCGTCAGCAATTAAAACTTGGTGCATGATAAAGGCCTAAACCTATACACGTCGGCGGGACAAAACCTCGGCGCATCATCAGGACAGAAGTCCATACGCGTTGGCAGCAGAGAGTTAGGGTACACCAACTCAGCCGTATGATCCAAAGTTCGTCTGAACAAAAAAAATAGTGGAGGAGACGACACCCACCCGTTACCGCGGGTCGAACGTCGGATGGAGTCACAATAGTGACAGAAGCATCCTCTTCGGCAAACTCCGCCGGCTCCTTTACCTTGCCAGCACCACTGCGAGGAGTCTTGGGAGCCATTCCTTGGGAGAAGAAAGTTAGGGTTTTGAGGATGAACTCTAAAAGCAAAAGCAAAGAGAAGAACTCTCTCTCTCTCTCCATCTCTTGCCTATTTATAGGGCTTGGGTGCACGCGTGAACCGATAAAGTGTGACCTCAGCCGTCGCCTCGGGTTTTGTGAAGAGATAACCGCAAATAAAACCAAAAAGATCATCATTAATCTTTTTTGGTTATCGAGGCGTTATCATTTGTATTAACTGGGCGGAGCATGCGCCCCATCACTGATGCGCGAAGTATCCATACGACCCGACAGTCATGCGCCTCTACCACCATGCTTCTTATTTCAAAGTATTCCAAAACTTATCCAAAAGTTTTGAAAACTTTGAAGGGGGTCTTGTAGAAGCATAGAATTTCAAAACCAGAAAGCCCATGCGCCAGACTACATACACCAGAGCTCGGACAAAGTACTTCACACAGCAAAAACAAGACATATGGACATCGAAAGAGGACTTTTTATTACATATAAAAGTCTATTACATGTCTAAAAAAGATTGTACAAAGGAGAATTTCTACAAAAAAAAGATCCTAAGTCTACAGCCAGCAGCCACCATGCGCCCTCAAATAGGCGCAGCGATCACCATGCGCCCCCAGTCAGGCGCATCCCACCATGCGCCCTCAGCAGGGCGCATCCTTTTCAGCAGCTCAGTCATGTGCATCCTCAGTTATGTGCATCCCTTCGGCAGCTCAGTTATGTGCATCCCTTGAGCAGCCCAGTTATGTGCCGCTCTTCCAGCCAGGCTCACCGCCGTCTAAATGCTTCGACTAATGAAGCATTTATTGAGAAGAACGAGGGTGGCAATCAACCCTCTAGCTGGAGGAAGAGCTCCCCAAACCGAGGAAGCGAAAAGCACCACAAGCCAACCTGTGGCCAGGAGAGCTTTCGAAAGAGCCTCCAAGGGCGAAGGAAGACCGTAATTGAAACTGCGGCTAAAGGAGCAGCTTTCAACACAACCAGAATGGGCGACACCTATTTTGAAGGAAGAAAGAGCCCCCAAAGCCGTAGCACCGTAATTCCGATCTGCGGCTCTTCCTGCACAACGAAGACGAGGCTCGAGCATCCCTATCTTTGGATGCAACAGACACCTTCCGCCTGCCTCGGAAGCCCTCGACTCCGACTTTTGGATGTAACAGTCACCTTCAAGTGCATCAATGAAGACATGGCATCGCATCTTCACCCTCGGGAGCATCTCGTCAACAGAATGCATTCGAGTAAACAAGTTCATGTTGGAAGAACGTAAGAGAACGAGAAGCAAACTCTCTCCATGCCACTAGTTATAGGCCAGGCAAATCAAACCCATGTGCCAAGTGGATGGCTCTCCGAATTTCGTGCAATGAATTTGCATTAAATGGATGAACCGGACGCTTCGAATTCAGCTAAGTCAAAACAGCTATTTAAAGCACTCGAAGATCGTAACAGTCGTACCATTAAAGATGTGTCACGAAGCAGATGCTCCAGCCAGATCGTGTATCACATAGATGTGTCCTTCAACATCAAGCGTATCACACAGATGCGTCCTTCAGTACCAAGCACATCACAGGGATGTGCCCCCCATGCGTCCCCATACGCCTAGTGGGACACTAACCGACGTGCCCACTCAGCTGACCATCGAATGTCACAAACATTAAATGCCGAACTGACAGAGTTGGCAGCATGCCTCTCGAAGTCTGAACAGTTGACAGCTTTTTCAGAAGACAAAGCGTCGCCAACGTCAGCATCACCATTACTTTCCTCCGACGGCTACTACCACGTGGCCACTCAACCACTCGCATGCGCCTCTGCAGCCATGTGCCCAAATCTGCATACGCCACAAAAGCCATGCGCCTCAGACTTTTCACTGATCCCTAAAGACAGAAGGAAAGTCACTATTAAAGCTCTGCATGTGCCTCAAAAGCCATGTGCTCCAGACTTCTTTCTGATCCCGAAAGACAGGAGTTAAGTCATTACTGAAGCCTCGCATGCGCCTCAAAAGCCATACGTCCCGAATGGTTCGTGACTCCTAAAGGTTACGAGCCAAAGTCTCCTCTTACGCCCAATCCTAGGCGCATCCTACCAGATCATTCTCCACCAAATCAGGGATCTCCGAGCCATGGGTCGATGACACGTGTCCTTTGACTCGACTCGCCCAAGATCTCAGTAACAGAAAGTTCTTTTCCTCTGCTAGGTGTCGGTCCACAACAGCAGCATGAAGAATTCAACCCCTCGATCAGGGCACATCGTTCATACGCCTCCATCAGTAATCACCATGTGGCATCCCCACGACCAGGCGAATCCTACATATACGCGCATGAGCAGCCAGCCTGCAGACTATATAAATAGAGGGATCATTTCCTTCTTCCACACCGACACACGGACAGAACACACAACGAACAAACATACCACCAGAGAGGCAGATACAGACACTCAACGTCTTCCTCCTCTCAGCAAGCTCCAGCACCCAGAGCAATCTAGACCTTCAGAGAACCGATAACCGTCGTCAGATCGTCAACGGAGTCGACGTATTACCACTCACTCCATCAGCACAAGGGACCCAGATAAATAAAAATGTACTCCTAGGACTACATCTAAGTCCTATATTGTAACATTGTTCTATTTGTATTGAAATTTGCAATAAAAGAATTTTAATGGCAAACAGAGTGCTAACGCTAATGTCCATATATAGTGATTACATGGTTATTTAATTTTCTTCCGCAAAATCAGTAGATATAAAACTATGCGTCGCACCCGAATCGAATAGTACTCGAGCAGGTATATTTTTGTAGAGTAATATACCTCTTACAACAGTATCGGAAGCGAACGCCTCGTCCCGAGTTAATGCATAAACTCGGCCTTGAGCTCTATGGCGTTGATTCTGCGGGTTCACGGATACCGTATTTGTACCTTATAGTGTAGGCACTTTATATTGATTCGGAACGTTCCTTGGTGGATTGTGTTGATTCGGAATATTTCTCGGATATTGCGGCTTTGAATGGCACCTCTCGCCACACCCGTAACATGTTCTATGGAAACAATCGCTCGGGCGATGCCCATGCTTGTCGTAGATATTGTAATATAATCCTGGATACGGATGCCGATTCTCAGATGTGTTTGGACGCTGGTGTACTCCCGATCCTCCAGCGTTATTAGGGCGCTTGTTAAAATTGTTGCGGACAATTGGCACGGTCCTTTGCGACATGCGGCCAAAGATTCGCTCACTACCAAGTACGACTTTGTAGGATTCATGATAAGTTCGGCATCGCTTATTCATGACGTCCCTATGTAATTCGTCGTTGAGGCCTTGTTGAAAACGCTTATACCATTCTTCTTTGTTGGGTAGGAAGGCATCGAAATTTTTTGCAAGTTTTAAGAAGCTTGCATCATAATCTTTAACAGTCATATTCCCTTGCCTCAACATCATGAACTCACCCCCCTTCTGTCGACGGATGGCGTGAGGAACGTACTGCTCAAGAAAGGCTGCCTTGAACATTTTCTGAGAAATCTTGGTGTTGGGATCGATTTCACAGATTTCCTGTTTCTTTGCCCCCCACCAGTCATATGTTCTCAGTTGTAGCTGTAGCGCCACATAGGCCACCCTCTGGGACCCTTCGATGCAGAGAAGATCAAACAAGTCCTTTATTTTTGTGAGCCATCCCACTATCACATCGGGCTCTGCTCGGCCATTGAACTTCGGCGGGTTCATCTTGTGAAACTCCTTTGCCTTGAACAGGGAAGTAGAGTTTATCATTTGCGGTTGAACTTCTTCTTCGACTTCATCTTGAACATCTTGCCTCTCTTCAGATACCACAAACGTTGCTTTGGTATTGCCCCCTATCTTGCTTACGATCTGCGTTAGATCGACTATTTGCTTCTGCTGCGCATCAAATTGGGCTTTGATTTGCATTTGAAGCTGTTGCTGATGCAGCTCCATCAACTATAGCATTTTCTTTATCGTCGTCTCGCTGGGGCCAGTACTCTTTGAACTTGATGTACTATCCACAGTTTGGGTTATTGTGCCGGGATTGTTCTTATTTTTTTAGTCATTCCTACAAAACAGAGTAAACCCGTTAGTATTTTTCAAAAATATCTACTGGCTTACCTGTATGGAACTTTTATTTCACGTAGCATGTTGACAAGCAGTCAATCGAGCAATCGCAATGAACATTCCAACAATGAAACATCTTTCAAAAATTCGAGGAAACATAACTGTGCTTTGATACCAATTTGTCATGCCCCGAGTCGACAACCCGTTCATCCCTGGTGTTATTTTGCCGAATCGATCGTCCTTGCTAGGGCGTGTGTCACGACCCACACCCTCTTTTAGGATACGAGACGTGTCCAATCCCAGCCTACGCCGCAGTATCGACGGTAGAACACTGTCTGTAAATATACACAAGTCACAGAGTCTATAGAACTAATATGGAAGTTTAGTTCTCATCCACAGGAATATGATACAACCAACTAACTTAAAATGAGACTGAATAATATAAAATAGAATATCATGTTTATCCAGAATTCATGTCACGCCTAATGGACACAAATCCACTACAAATAGACAGAATAAAGTAGAACATGAAATGGAAATAACTGAGTCAAAACTGCTAATCATCAAAGTATCCTCGTCCGCAGTAGTACCGTGGTCCAAGGCTGGCTCAAACCTTCTGGTGTGCACCTGGCTCAAAACTCGGCTAAACCTGAAGAGATCATCAGGTCCTCAGAGGACTAGCAAGATACATAATATACAAGCCTTTCTAACAATTTATCATGCATGGGAAAGAAAATAGGATATAAATAGGAAATACCAAGCACACATGATACACGAAAATAACTATGCATAAATGAACTGCTGGAAGATAATAAGTGAACACGAGATCAAAGAATAACCAAACCCTCGCCTCTAGTGTAGACTCGCAGGTTTGAAACTAATCACTAACCCTCGCCCCTAGTGTGGACTCGCAGGTTAGTTCAAGGCAGTCACCCTCGCCCCTAGTGTGGACTCGCAGGTGCAAGCAGTCAACCTTCACCCTTATTGTGGACTCATAGGTTGAGAAAATGAAAAACAATGATTAGCAGTTTATTTCTATGCACTCATTCTATGATAAGACTCAATCAAGGTGTGACGTATGTCCAATACGAACTCCATGACTAACTGTGAACAAGGGCTACGTATATATCAATGACACACACTACTAGTAACATGGTATGAAATAAACACATGTCACGAATCAATCAATAGAAATGATATAGAAAAACATGCAGATAAAGTTGTAAGATTGGTAAGGTATACTTGCCTGTGGTCCTAAGCTGCAGTTACAGGTCAAGTGCCGAGTCAATGTCTCCAAACCTATATTGTGAATTACCATGTCAATAAGTGCTTCAAAAATATAGAGCTACCTATCTACTGGGTCTTCTGGGCCTTTGAGTCTTAGCCATGTTTGATTTCTCTAACTAGATAGGTTGGCTTGGTTTGATAACTCTTGTGTGTATGTCAAACTGATACTTATATATTTACATATATGGTAAATTCTTCATTCTCTAATTTCTCATACTTGCTGAACCCATGTTATTTTACCCACTGCTACAACCCTGAATTCACATCAATACTGGCTTCCCTTCTAACCATCCTTTGCTCTTTATGCCTACTCCAATACACAACCTTCATACTTCCTTACCTACTCCAATACACAACCTTCCTTACCTATATATATATATATATATATATATATATATATATATATATATATATATATATATATATATATATATATTACCTGTATCCAATACTGCTCTAATCTACCAAAATCCTCTACCCTTGGTTAGTATACATAGATGCCCCACTTACTCTCAATTGTATGTACTAGGCTGCCTGATACTAGTCTCCAGTCTTTGATCAATGTAATAGGACTTGCCAATAGTTAAACTGGAATGAATCCTCTGCATTTGGTACTGTTACAAAGGGACAACGAAGACATGCCCTTACACTCAACTACATGCCTGACTCTTCTAGTTCACTCACACTCTAATCTTTTAACTCTCACAACTCAAACTTGGACACCTAATACCAACTGTATTGCCCCTGCGCAATTCTATTGGTAGGTACAAGTTCCCAAACCTGGTACCCTTCACCTCTTATGGTCTGAATAAACATATCTGGGACTGAAACATCAAGTGTCAGTGGCTGACACTAAAGGATTTGGGACTGAAACTCTGTAAAGGACTGATAAATGGTGATGTTACTGCTCTGCTCTTCCTCACTCTAACTGATGCACACAAGTTATAACAGATATATATATGCACTAATAAATGGTACATGTATCTCAAACTGATACAACCTAGACTAGGACTGATACTAAAAGGAGGTAATGGACTGACACTTATACAAAGGATTGAACCAATGAGATGGGTCTCAAGCTATTTTTCCCTTCCCTACCTGTACTGACATTAAGGGAATCTCTAAGACTTACTCTTGCAGGTCGAGCCTCCATGACGTTAACTAAGTGGCTCACAGGGAGGAGCCACCTTTATCTACTCTACACTCGATTACCAAATCGAGTATGGACTGAACTAGGATAATTCCAACGCCGATACTAGTGAGACTCCAACAAGTAGTATAGGAATGATCCTTTAAAATAGATTCAAACTGCTTCCAAACAGAGGGACTGAAGTATAGTTATAATATGGACTGATACACAAATTGAGGACGTCGACTGAAACCAAGTAAGGACTGAACTCTTCCAAACCTTAACTGCTAATGAACAAGGAATCATACATAAAGGAATGATACAACTTTATTGGACAACACATTTAAAATGTAGATTGTCATCAAAAAACTGGGGTGATATAAGTAAGTGACTGATACTAATATATAGTATGGATTTGAAAATATGTAGACAATTCTGCATACAACCAAGGGCTAGACACTATAATAAAGTAGATAAGGGACTGAATAGAGGCTCTGGGCAAAAGCTAAAGGTACTTGGATTCCTAATGCACACACACACACACACACACACACACACACACACACACACACACACACACACACACACACACATATATATATACACACATATATATATATATATATATATATATATATATATATATATATATATATATATATATATATATATATTTACATATATATATATATATATACATATATTTACATATATATATATATACATATATTTATATATATATATATATATATTTTTAATATATATATATATTAAAAATATATATATATATATATATATATATATATATATATTTAATATATATATATATATATATATATATATATATATATATATATATATATATATATTTTTTTTTTTTTTTGATCATACAAATAGACTAAAACTCTAAATATGAATTGTATAGGCAAGACAGTGGACTGAAACAATATCCAACCCGAGCTCTCTTACTGCACACTCATATCCTAATTCCTAGGCACACCAGGTGCAAAGATGGGGTTTTGATCATACAAATAGACTAAAACTCTAAATATGAATTGTATAGGCAAGACAGTGGACTGAAACAATATCCAACCCGAGCTCTCTTACTGCACACTCATATCCTAATTCCTAGGCACACCAATCCTTAATGGTTAACCAGGAGAAATTTCTATCAAAGTCCTCAGGGCATAATGGAAGGTTTCATGTCAGTAATGTATACATATTGTCTGACTCGGTTTACAATTAGAGATTGGTACTTGGCTACAATAGGAAATCTAAGGCCCAGACCAAATTGTATATCTTGGCATTGCCAATTTGATATCAGAAAGACTTCACACCCTCTGTTTTTTCCGGATACTCCAGTAATTCAGGCGCTTAGATGTACTTATGTGTACATCAGAAATGGAAAAACCTGATTGATTCCTACATACCTGGGTCCCCAGACTATGTAGACCCAGATACCCCAAGCCTGACACGATACTCTTAACCCCTGGTTATCATATTTGGATTCCAAACAGGAATTTAATCGAATACCTATAATCGCTATTGAATTAAGAACAAACTAACGAGATTAGGAAATCATATGGTACGGTTACATAGAGAAGAGGATTACCTGTCTATAGGGGTTTGACTGCGTATGCTCGATGATCGTCTCGACCTAAGGGAGGAAGAACTTGCGGCAAAAAGAAGTTTAAGATGCTAGGGTTTTGCAGAGGGGTTGGGGTCGGCTACTAATCCCTCAATATATATACACTAGTGTTCGATCAAATTAGAAGATATAAAGAAGAACTGGGTTTAATTTTATCTAAGCTCTTGGAGGGAGTTATCTCCAGTATCAAATCGAATTCAAACTCAAGATTGAGTATTCGACTGTAAAGGAGAAATTAGAATTAGAGCTATTTTGCACTAAGACCCCTGGGACATCAGGTTTTGACAGAAGCCCAACTTGCCACTTGGTTTTCTTTTCTTTTTACAAATATTATCCAACTAAATTTATCAAGAGGATAGATATAAACAAAAAAATTACACAAAGGGGGAAATTTTGATTCAAGGGTTTATAGCGTGATGTCATACGAGTCTGGAATTGCACTCATACAAGGCAAGAACGTTACGTTGATTTTTATATTAAAACACCAAGTTGAAACTTCACAAATCATATCAAATTGAGACACAGTATAGGAAGATATAAATATTCTTTTCATTCATAGCCTGCAACGAAGTGCAAGTCGTAATTACTTTGGATGCCATTGCGGCTACATTGATTGAAAACAAAAAGAAACATACTCGACAAGCTGCCTGAACTAACACTTGTCGTTCCTTACATTCGCCCCTTTATACATAAGCCTTTGATTGAATTGGCTTCAAAATACTTCAGGATAGGAAGAGCTTCAAAATGCCTCTCCGCACTTCAGCTTCAGTTTAGAGCTCCCGCCGCACCTGGGGAATTTAGGGGAGGGGATTAGCACACTCGCTAAGTGGACGAGATGAACCCACTCGTCTAAACTGACTCTGATTGTTAAGGTAGGCATGCTTTAGAGTTTTCTTTCTATTTAGAACTAAATAAATTCAGTTCATGTAGTGACCCGCTTCGCCCTAGCGGAGCGCCGATTCAAACGGCAAGTGCAACGACTCAAATGAGCCGTAGACCCGATGAAGTATCGATGCGAATCGATGCAATGCTTGCATTGGCCCGTCAAGATGAAGCCAGACTTAGACTTTCAAAGGCGCGCTCGGAGTATCGCTTGGCCGATACGAACATCGCTAAGGTGGGTGGCTCCGATGAACCCGTCTGTGCTTAGCCTAGACACATAACAATACGGATACTATCACGAGAATCGCTAGGCGATAACCTCTTGCATGCTAATAAATGACTCAACGCACCTAGCTAAGGGAATAATCCCAATTTGTATGCTTGTATAGAATATGGAAAGGAACATGGAAAAAGTACGAGAAATCTCGCCCGCACTCCATGCTCGTGCTACGGCACAAGCCTACGTTTATGCTCCTTATGCGTCCAACAATAAAATAATGAATGGTTTACAACAATGAACGGGAAGGCTATCAATATAGTCGTTTCGAGTAGAGTATAGCGACACTGAAAGGCTATGGGACCGATGGGTCGCCAAGGCGACTCCCGTATGAGGAGTTGCGTAATGCTTGAATGAATAAATCAACGAATCAATGAATGAATGAATGAATACGTGAATGAATAGATAAACGAATGAACAAGTGAAAGAAAGAAAGAAAAGAAAGAATAAAGAAAAGATAAGAAAAGAAAGAATGGTTAGCGACAGGTGTGACGGGCACGTGCATCGGGGCTCGCTACCCGCGCTGCACGGACGCCAATCTGGTCGATAACGCATTACGGCTAAGGGTTAGCCTACGGCGGAGACAGCCGTTAAGTTAAAAAGACAAGTTAATACGAAATGGTCGTGGACAAACGGCACGGGCGATGGGGGGGTAAACCGTGGCTGTCGAGTGGAAGGATTCTGCGGTACGGGCGTTGGGGGGGTAAACCGTGGCCGGCCTAGGCAGAATTAATACGGGGCTTACGGGCTGCTTGGGTGCGGGCTTGGGCACCAAGAGACGTAAGTGCAGGGTATATTCAAGAGACTTAACGGGGTGTACCAGCCATCACCCTACGCTAAGTTGAGAAATACCACAGGGGAATGTCCTAAATGGCTTGTAAAGCCAGCGACCCGTGCATGTAGATTAAGTGGACTATGCTGGTGGCAATCTCCTGAACATGCTCGAAACGTAACACTAGAACATGCCCACGACGTGCTAGAACCCGAGACATAGACACGCCCGTAACATTGAATGTTTACATGAATCACGTTAAGTTACTTCATGTTAATTGTTGACTAACTTGGTTTACTTGGACAGGAAAGGCCGGATGGTAAGTATGGGTAAGTCGTGCATGTATTTTAATGCAGACACTTGAATTAGGCAACACGATATGGGTTACGATATATGCCATAAAACTGATCCTAAGGCAAGATTAGAAAGACAATGAACGATAGTCGGTGCACAAAAGTAAATGCAACGTGTTTGGTAATGATAGCATTGTGGCGAGCTAGCCTCCCCACCAGTGCATAACAATGTACTGATAACCCCACAGTCTGCTTGCAGGAAGCAGGAGACGTCGGCGGGTGCGGAGCTTTCCTCGTACGTGTTAAGGCGCGGAGCCAACTCCGGGGCCTTGGGACGTTGCAGAAGCTGAAGCACCCTATACAGGACATAATGTATCGGAACATCGCCATGTATCATTCCATCTTGTAAGCCACTTGGCACGCCTTTTATGTTTCAGAGAGAGAGCTTGAGCGACTTGTAATATCGGCCTAGCGCCGTTTGTAACTTCTTGAATATCAATAAAGAGTTTGATTCCATATTCAACTTGTGTGTTCGTTTACTTTCCGCTGCAAATGGGGACACTCTGTGCGACTCTGTGGCCTAGCATCAAATCGGCCATTTCTGGACTTGGCCTTGTACGGGCGCAACCTAGGCCCGTGCGGCATCACGCCTTAGCGAGGACGACCGCTCCTACGGGAGCGGGGCGTGACATATTGGTATCAGAGCACGGCTTTACGTCCTTGGACTTCATTTCGATTTTCTCAGTTTTGAAAGCTCGGTTGGTAACAAAAGAAGTGTGCGCTCTCTCTCTCATTCTGCCTTGGGATGTTCCATACAATAAGTCTAATATTTTCAAAAGCTCGTACAAGTACTCGGTTGAACGGGATCGATAGGCGAAGGCCTTTATGCCAAACCACGACAGACTTGAGTCGAAGGAAAACTAAAATGCTAGAAGTTAGCAAACACAAGGCTTGCTTGAATAACTTTACGCTAACAATGTCGAACGATGTTAAACTTGACTCGATAGAGAACATATGCTGAGTTAATATGTCGCGTGCGTGCCTGACTAGTCTTGCGTCGACCTAGCAAGTGAGCGTGCAAACTCAAATATAGTCCGCACGAGATGGTTATGTGGCACAACTTAGCCCGCGTGTCGTGCACCTCAATTTTTGGGTGCAATCGGGTTGCGAGCGATATCGAGTATCGCTCGATCGAGAGCGAAAATACACTTTGAGTGTCTATCGATAGGAACGCTATCGAGTTAATGCTTAGGCATGCACGAAAGATTGGCTTGGATTTTGAGGATTAGCCTGCACGACTTAGTACGTCGAGGCGACGTGAGCGATTACGCTAGAGATTCGTCGAACGAATCTGAAGGATGTCTTAGCGCATGACGCAAACATGATTGAGGACTAGATTATATGGCTTGAATTTGAGTGGTGTATGTGATAGGTTTGGAAGAAGAATAAAAATAAGTATCGATGACTAGTCGAGTGGCTCGAACCCTGAGTGGTGTTTGGACGTCATAGAAATTGTTCGAGCGAGACTACAAGATATACGGATAGAACGGGTATGTCGACGAGGCAATACGATCGCGCAAAGCCTTAGAACGTGTCACGCTTAGTTGATCGTGACTTCGAATATCCCGAACGAGATGTCGTTCAGACCACTTGTGAATAGGCAACGCATGTTAGAAAACGATTCGGAACGATGAATGAAAGTGAATGGTCTTGATCGAGGAAACTTAGAGGATCGCGTGTACGATTTGGGATTGATTCAAATGAATTGTGACTTGAGTTTGAACAACAACGATCTTGAAACTAGCTTGAGGAATAGCAGTTGAACTTGATCTTGAATATTAAAGGAAATTGTGGAATATCCAACTCGGACAAACAACATCAATGCACAACTCGAAATTGGTTGCAAAGGAAGATCGTCAGGTTACGCATATCGTCGATGGTATTGAGGCGTATCAAAGATCGATATGCGATAACTCGGGGGTACTCTGACTCGACAAATGACGATCGTGCAAATGTCATTGTTCCGTTGGAAGCTATACTTGGGATGTTGAAACGTGTCGAGGAAAATATAGACGTGGCTCGTAGATTTTCTAGTTGAACGAAATGATGAATGGACTATCGATCTTGGCTCGAATGAAAAATGAAAATACTTGGATTTATTTCGACGATAACCCCAACGTCGACATGCTTGTCTTATGCGAGCGCAACTTCAGCCTCGCACATGCGTCACGCCGAATAGGGCGATCACTCCGCGTGAGCGCTGGTATGGTGATTCATACAGCGTGGGTGATTGAACTAGCATGGCGTGGCAATTTGTGTGCCTCGACTTGTGGTTTGATGCGAAGGTGACTTGAGAATGATTCGGTGTGCTTGATGATTAAGCTTGAGGATTGCATAGGTCCAATCCGCGTATCGAGAATGAATTAGTCTGGACCCAAACAAGAGTTACGCCCCGATGAGAATAATTATTCCACGGGAGCGTTGCATGGTGATTCATGAACCACCGTGGATAATCGGACTCGCGTGAGATTGGGGCACAACATATTGTCAAGTTAGATGAACTCGTGATCGAATACGTGAATTGGTTAGAATGGATATGTGAAGTATGTCAATTTAGTGATTTGAATGGATTCGAATTCGTTACGGTGTGCGACGAATACGTTGATGCGAATAGGTAATCGTGCTCGATGTTTAGAAATCTGAGTGACGCGAGCTTGGGTAGAAAACCCCGTACTACCGACTTTGGTTTGACCCTAGGATTGGGGTCAGTGTTGGCATTATTGTTGGGGAACTATGATTCCAATCCTGACATTGACTTAGCCTCGAAAAGATGGCCTAGCGGGTAGGCGAGACGCCCTGTTTCATGAGTTATCAATCGAAGGATTGATCTTGAGGATTGGCATGGATGGATAGTGTGAATCATGAATATAGGAATACCCCTCACGAGATTTGGCTGACATGCATATATTCAGGGACGCTTGAGTATGTGCACGATGCAACTCGAGTGAGAATGACAATTTCTAGATCATGCGGCTTGGCTGAATGCATGTATTTTGGGGACGCTTGGAATGCGTGCACGATCTAGCCAAATGATACATTGAGTTCAAGCAAGACTTGAGGAATGGGAGAGTGTCGAAGATCTTGAAATTGCGTTAAGTAAAGGATCGATACTAGTACGAGCGTGGCTCGGAATCAAAGAAAACGTGTAAGCGGAGTGTGCGTGAACGACAATGAGATTGGCCCTAAATAAGTGAATGATATGGAATCGATATCGTGCAAATAAAAGTTGGTATAACGAATTGGACCATTGATAGGAAGATATACTCGAGGATAGTACAATACTTAGTCTTGAATTGGACGAAAATTTCATAGACTTGGTCGACCTCGCTAAGCAGAAATCATACTGATTTCGTGGACACGAACGCTTGAAAAGCGAATCGGGTCATCTCGATGACCGAGATAAACGAAAGTGAGTTTGCCTCAGCCTACGACCCCCGTATTTGACGAGTTACAATGTGCCTCGTGTGAATATTTTCGTCCCATGACACAGGGAAATAACAACCAAGACGAAGAAACACTTGAATTGAATAAGTACAATCAACTATAAAAGGAATGAAAGGCTATTCAATAAAATCGACCAAACGAGTGCGACACGGAATTTAGAAAGATATCAAGTATGGTTCGATTCCATCGAACGATAGAGCCGTTCGAAGAAATTATCTAAGAAACACGACGACACAAGTTAAGGAATGATAGGATGACCTGCACTCAAGAAGTCTCGAGGACGAGACTTATTTTGAGTGGTGTATTATGTAGTGACCCGCTTCGCCCTAGCGGAGCGCCGATTCAAACGGCAAGTGCAACGACTCAAATGAGCCGTAGACCCGATGAAGTATCGATGCGAATCGATGCAATGCTTGCATTGGCCCGTCAAGATGAAGCCAGACTTAGACTTTCAAAGACGCGCTCGGAGTATCGCTTGGCCGATACGAACATCGCTAAGGTGGGTGGCTCCGATGAACCCGTCTGTGCTTAGCCTAGACACATAACAATACGGACACTATCACGAGAATCGCTAGGCGATAACCTCTTGCATGCTAATAAATGACTCAACGCACCTAGCTAAGGGAATAATCCCAATTTGTATGCTTGTATAGAATATGGAAAGGAACATGGAAAAAGTACGAGAAATCTCGCCCGCGCTCCATGCTCGTGCTACGGCACAAGCCTACGTTTATGCTCCTTATGCGTCCAACAATAAAACAATGAATGGTTTACAACAATGAACGGGAAGGCTATCAATATAGTCGTTTCGAGTAGAGTATAGCGACACTGAAAGGCTATGGGACCGATGGGTCGCCAAGGCGACTCCCGTATGAGGAGTTGCGTAATGCTTGAATGAATAAATCAACGAATCAATGAATGAATGAATGAATACGTGAATGAATAGATAAACGAATGAACAAGTGAAAGAAAGAAAGAAAAGAAAGAATGAAGAAAAGATAAGAAAAGAAAGAATGGTTAGCGACAGGTGTGACGGGCACGTGCATCGGGGCTCGCTACCCGCGCTGCACGGACGCCAATCTGGTCGATAACGTATTACGGCTAAGGCTTAGCCTACGGCGGAGACAGCCGTTAAGTTAAAAAGACAAGTTAATACGAAATGGTCGTGGACAAATGGCACGGGCGATGGGGGGGTAAACCGTGGCCGTCGAGTGGAAGGATTCTGCGGCACGGGCGTTGGGGGGATAAACCGTGGCCGGCCTAGGCAGAATCAATACGGGGCTTACGGGCTGCTTGGGTGCAGGCTTGGGCACCAAGAGACGTAAGTGCAGGGTATATTCAAGAGACTTAACGGGGTGTACCAGCCATCACCCTACGCTAAGTTGAGAAATACCACAGGGGAATGTCCTAAATGGCTTGTAAAGCCAGCGACCCGTGCATGTAGATTAAGTGGACTATGCTGGTGGCAATCTCCTGAACATGCTCGAAACGTAACACTAGAACATGCCCACGACGTGCTAGAACCCGAGACATAGACACGCCCGTAACATTGAATGTTTACATGAATCACGTTAAGTTACTTCATGTTAATTGTTGACTAACTTGGTTTACTTGGACAGGGAAGGCCGGATGGTAAGTATGGGTAAGTTGTGCATGTATTTTAATGCAGACACTTGAATTAGGCAACACGATATGGGTTACGATATATGCCATAAAACTGATCCTAAGGCAAGATTAGAAAGACAATGAACGATAGTCGGTGCACAAAAGTAAATGCAACGTGTTTGGTAATGATAGCATTGTGGGCGAGCTAGCCTCCCCACCAGTGCATAACAATGTACTGATAACCCCACAGTCTGCTTGCAGGAAGTAGGAGACGTCGACGGGTGCGGAGCTTTCCTCGTACGTGTTAAGGCGCGGAGCCAACTCCGGGGCCTTGGGACGTTGCAGAAGCTGAAGCACCCTATACAGGACATAATGTATCGGAACATCGCCATGTATCATTCCATCTTGTAAGCCACTTGGCACGCCTTTTATGTTTCAGAGAGAGAGCTTGAGCGACTTGTAATATCGGCCTAGCGCCGTTTGTAACTTCTTGAATATCAATAAAGAGTTTGATTTCGTATTCAACTTGTGTGTTCGTTTACTTTCCGCTGCAAATGGGGACACTCTGTACGACTCTGTGGCCTAGCATCAAATCGGCCGTTTTTGGACTTGTCCTTGCACGGGCGCAACCTAGGCCCGTGCGGCATTACGCCTTAGCGAGGACGACCGCTCCTACGGGAGCGGGGCGTGATAGGGGACACTCTGTGCGACTCTATGGCCTAGCATCAAATCGGCCGTTTCTGGACTTGGCCTTGCACGGGCGCAACCTAGGCCCGTGCGGCATCATGCCTTAGCGAGGACGACCGCTCCTACGGGAGCGGGGCGTGACAGTTCATATCGATAGCCATCTTTGAAGAAGTAAAGCATACAATGAAACATAATGATTTATCACGATTCTTGCCACGGCCGTGCTCCTTCTTGCATAAAACACAGATAATATTTACTACCTGCATAAGACAATAGGTGAGCATGATCTATCTTATATGTGCGGTCATTGATGCTATGTACCACGAGGGACTTTTATATGGCATTACGACGTGCCTGTCAGCTTGGGTTGCAAGCCCTGCTATAGGTTCCGCAATGCCTCGTGCCGAAGCACGAATTTGTTTATTCCTCCTAGGTCGATTCGGTTCCGATGCCCCGGATACCGCATCGAGAAAAGTTCAACTTGTGCACAAGCTGTCCATGACCATGCCAATGCGTGAACTATTTAATATGTGCAGACAGATTTGTATAGCGCGGACAGTATTGAGCGACATTATCATTTCTCCCAACTCATGCAACGATTTATTTCCCCAAAGTCATACTCCCGATTTAGCGTCCCGTAGGCACCAAATTGTCTAAGGCATCATAGCCCACGATCGACGTTTCATATTATTTTGCAGCACGTGAAATAGTCTATCTTTTTACTAGAACCTTGAACTTTCTTGTTTATGTGCGAATATTATATTTTTAGAGTAAATTACTCTAAATCGATACATTTTTCTCGAGTTCCTGACCTTAGTGGATTGGCATGTATTTAACTTGGCATCGTCGATTTGAATAAGTTTGAGGCAAAAAAAATTTCGATTACGGGACAGAGTAGAAAAAAGGGGCTGAATCACCCACCAAGTTCTTTGATCGTGCCGACCGTCGAAGCGCTTCGCAACGTTCAAGCTTTAGTTACGCAAGTTCCTGCAATGGCACCAACACTTAGTTAGGATTCTTTCTTTATTCTTTCATTTTAAAATTCGTAGATTACATTTAGAAAACGATACGAAAGCACTTTCATCAAAACCATACGGCAAAAGCTCCAAGAAAACCATACAGCGGTCCGGTCCCGTCGAAGGGACTCTTATATAGAGCTCACTCGCAGAGACGCAGCCCACTGCATCTAGGACTTATTCCAATAGAAGTCGTTCCATTACTTGGATCAATTCTCGTAACATCCGTCCAAATCGATTTGATCGATGCCGCAAGGTGTTATCGTTTACCAAGCTCAGCGATCGAGTCAGATGGCCATCTAAGTTCCCGACCGATCTGACTCGGCGTAAGCATATTATGAAGTCCGTCGCCTATCGAAAGCGGGGAACTACAGTTTGCTTGTCATGATTAGGCACATTACCATAGTCCAGACAGCGTTTACGTATTCGAGTTGGACTGGAGTCCGCTTGATACGTAGCTGGCTTACTCACGCACTTGCATCCCGAAATGCGGGTGCGGGTGGTGACAAGTTTTTTGGTGGCCCATACAGGTCAGAGCATATCGTATCGGTTATGTAACTGTACTGATACGAGCCTGCGAATATGACTAAACCCTTAGAAATCTCAATCCACACTGCCTTGAAATTTTTTTTAGAAATTTCTCTACCATCCTTGAACTTCGTATTTACTCTAGATTACTCTTCCTTTGCTTTCTCATAACATTGCTTCTCGTCCCTTCCTATTTCGGAGCGACGAATAATCGTGCTATATTGGATTTATCAAAAAAATCTTAAGTTATAGTATAAGTTAGTTTACTTATTGTATTGTGATTGCTTGATAGATAAGGGGAATGCCAGAGGGCATCATCTGTTTGATGAGGTAGTTTGACCAAAGGTGCGTAGACGTTCTAGAAATGGTTAAATGATCATACTAGGTTACGCCCTTTATGGTATTCGCTTGATCAAGAATAGAGTAGTAGTTTTAGAGTAGAGACTGACCCTCTACTAGAAGAACCTAAATATAGGCTAACCCAGCCTATTTACCACTATGTCCTACCAGTTGTAAAGTTAGGATTAGACAGATTGGTAGGTATCACTTAGATTGATTAGGTGAAATGAGACTTATATAGTTGTGATAATAATATAGTTAGGAGGGCAAACCTTCAACGTCATTATAGTAAGACCGCTGGTACAAGAATAGCGACTAGAGATAACCATCAATAGTTTTACGATAGAGATATTGTAAACCAAAATATCTAGGATTGATTATTACTTGAGTTATTAGGATACACCGTAGTGACCTAGCGTACCCTTTGAACTATTTCTAGTTACACTAGCGCGGTTCTTTGGTAGTGAGCCTGATTTTAATTTTGAGGACGAAATTCTTTTAAGGTGGGTAGGATGTAAAATCCCAGAATTTTTGGATTATTTATTTATTTGGCTTAAATAGGATTTTATGGAATTTATGAATATCTTTAAATTAAATAGTTATTATTATACCTTAGCCATGGTTGAGTTTTGGAGTACAAGATGACCAAGAATTGTGGCACGAATAGTGTACACGTGTGCTTTGACTAGTATTTTAGCCATGGTAGGAAAGGTCAAGCCATATGTGTGTTCTAACTAGAAAAACCAGGCCAAATTGTGACTTAACCCCCACCGATGATTTATTTATTTAATTATTAGATTATTGACTTTCTAGGAGACCCGGTTGTACTAATTTAGCCCCGACTTGACCCAAATCAAATCCAAATATAAATAGACATGTAGTACTCTCAAATACCTTTATGTTGATATATATTTATTAATATTAATATGTTTTCAATTTTGGAAAGTTTTTATTTATAGAAAGTGACTACGTGTAATCCTAGTTAGCATTAGTTTACATTTGACCCAAAGTCCAACCCAATCCTAAGTAGGCATGTTGGGCATTAATGAATATTAATAAATACATATATTTTGTATTTAATTCAGATTTTGGATTGTATTTATATAGATAGATTTAATTAGTCTATATTAGGAAAGACCTTTTTAATCCTCAATCCAATCAATTAGCCAACTCACCAAACAACCAAACCATGACAAGTGGACCCTCACCATGGAGTATTCGGCCAAGCAAACCCCCCCATGGCCGAACATCTCATAGGAATAGGATTCCTACTCCTTTTCATGCATGCAACCCAAAAGGCCCATATATGTATATCAACTTAACCCAAACCCTAACCCTAACTTAATTCTTCCTTTCTCTCCCTCCCCATAGCCGACCAACCCCTCTCCCTCTCCAAATTTTGGCAGCACCTCTCCCCCATAGCCCTCCATACATCATCTTCTCCATTGCACATCTCTCCATCCTTCACAAAAACTCATCTCCTCCACCATGCATCTACCCAACCACTCAAAACAAAGCATAAAAACTCCATCTTCTCCATCCAACCATCTATAGACATTGCAGACCCTTCCAAACTCACCAAAAGAGTATTAGCAAGCAAAGATAGCAAGGAAGGTTGGAGCTTTGGCAAGGAGAAGTCTTCACAACCTCTCTATCAAGGACATTTGGTAAGAAATCCTAATTTTTCCATCTCAAATCCTTACTAATTTTCTGTAGAAAATATGTTACTAAATATGTAGAAATCATATTTTGATGGCTTTTGCTATGTATAATCATCTATAAAAGTTTCATGATTTATCGTCGTAATATTCATGTTTCGGTAGGATCAAATTAACCCGGTTGTGAATGAACTATAAGTTATTGGTGGTTATTTTCGAAACTAAATTTTATGTGTGTTCATATATATAAATTAGGATGTTTTAAGTATTTTTTCATGAATTTAGCAACTCAAATCTGGTCGAAAAAATTATAGGTCAAAACTAGCTATTTTCGGGTAACATGCTGACCTAGAATGTTCCAAACTTGTAGCATAACTTAATCCTCGTATCCATGATGATATTCTGTGAAATAAGATATTTAAATTCTGTTTAAAATATATTTTTGGGTATTTTAGCTATTTTGAGTAATTGGCCATGTTCATGCCGAGTTTCGGGTAGACTAGGTGACGTAATAGTCAACTAGTCACATAATTCTTTATAAATCATAATTCTAGAATTTTAGAGTTTATACTACAGAAAATAGTTTTAAATATTATTTTTAGGAATTTAATATAATTTTTAAGTGTGTTATTGACGTGGGGTCATAACCGATTAATTGGAAGGTCGAAAACCCTAAAACTGTGTTCCGATGTCTCGTTGGACACGTATGTATGTTATACAATTTAAGTATCCTATGAGATATTTGAGTATAGTTAAAGTAGTTTAAAATATTAATTTAGTTAATTAAGTTCTGTTATAAGTTTTATAATAGTTAAATAACTTATTTATGAGCATTGGATTCTGGAGGCGTGGACACGGGAGCGAAACTGTATCCTCACATCGCGAAACCAGGCAAGTATACCTTGCCTCCCTCTGCAGTTTATTTACATGCATATTCCTATTATTATCAAGTTTTACTAGTTGATTATTGACATGTGATTTGTATATCATGCATGCTAGTATATAAATATATATATATAGTCCTGGTTCATAATTAATTTTATAGTTCATATTGGATCTGTTCTCCCGTATATCTTGACTGTGTCATATGGTGTCGTAACTTGTACTTTGACTGAGTTGTATCATGTCATAGGATGAGTAAGTCATAACGGAACTGCTGTACCTTGTATTCTTGAAGCTAACCTGCGAATCCACACTAGGGACGAGGGTTAGTAGTTATCTGTACCTTGATTCTTGAAGCTAACCTGCGAGTCCACACTAGGGGCGAGGGTTAGTAGTTACCTGTCCATACCTGCGAGTCCAAACTAGGGGCGAGAATGATTCTTGAAGCTAACCTGCGAGTCCACACTAGGGACGAGGGTTAGTAGTTGTTCAAACCTGCGAGTCCACACTAGGGGCAAGGGTTTGAGTATCCGATTTGTTATCCGTTGACATCATGACATTGTGTTCTCTTGTTCTCCTCCAGCAGTTCGTTTATGCGTAGTGGTTCTCCCAGTCGTGATAGTCTTATTTTCGTGTTGATTGGTCATTTCCTGTTTATATCCTGTATTTAGTTTAGTGCATGATAAACTGTTAGATAGGCATATTTTTATGTATCTTGGTATGTCCCCTAAGGACCTGATGATCTCTTCAGGTTTAGCGATTGCATGGAGTTAGTTAGCTGAGCAGGACGGTAGATAGGGGTGTAACTCGGACGGGCTAAACCCGAACCCGATCGGGTAAACCCGTTAATGGGTTGGGTTAGGGTTGAAGATATTCGGGTTTGGGCTTGGGCTCGGGTTAAAATATTTGAACCCGATCAAAAATCGGGTTGGGCTTGGGTTCATGTGTTGGGTAACCCGAAGAACCCGAAACCCGACATATATATATATATATATATATATATATATATATATATATATATATTATTTCATGCTACTTAAATAAAAAGTTTAAACTATAATTGTTTTCACCCGAACTCTTCAATTCCTTGTCCTAAATCTCATTTCAGTTTTATTTTGTAATGATCGAGGCTTGATTGCTATTTGATTATGCATTTAATATTACTCTTGTTTAAAATTATTTCAAATATCATATTAGAGTCCGATAAACCCAATGGACCCGACCCAACCTGAGCCCAACCCGATCCTCCAGGCTTGGTCTTGGGCTTCATATGTTGAACCCGAAGTCGGGTCGGGCTTGGGCTTGGGCTAGGCTTATGATCTATCGGGTTGGGCTCGGGTTGACCTCAAACCCGACCCAACCCGCCCGAGTTGCACCCCTAATGGTAGATGATTATGATGCACTTACAGGATCCAGGTATTGATATTATGTTTATTATTCGTTCGTACTTTCATTCCTTATCATGATATACACTGCTTGTTAGCTTACTTTATAGACTCATGTTATTTCTTAGAGTCTGTTTGGACATGTATGCTAGTGGGCTGCAGACTACGATCCAAAGTGTTCATTCATGTTTCATATTCTTATTGTGGATTGAGTTATAGTTTGCCTTGCCATGATTAGGCACATTACCATAGTCGAAACAGCGTTTACGTATTCGAGTTGGGCTGGAGTCTGTTTGATACGTAGCTGGCTTGCTCACGCACTTGCATCCCGAAATACGGGTACGGGTCGTGACAAAACTCCCTAACTAATATTGGAATCTGTTCCTGCTCTGCTACTGCTGCCGTAACCACATCTTTGGAATAATCCTCCAATGATCGAAAAAAAGTCAAACTCCTCAATGCCTGGAATACTAAATAATACTCTACCTCATAGATAATCTATCGTTGCATGAATGTCTCTTAACCAGTCCATGCCTAGAATGATATCAAAGTTACCCATAGGGAACTCTCTCAACCTTGCGGGTAACAAATGCCTACACAGAACGATCGAACATGCTAAGCACACTCTACTAACTCCTACGAGCCTAGTACCAGTGAGTATATTCATCCTTTATAGCAATGCCTCAAACTCTAATCTAATGCGTGTCACGAATTATGCAGATACAAAAGAATGGGAAGCCCCTGAATCAAATAATGCTACAGCAGGAAAAGATGTAACAAAAATATTACCTGCAATCACGTTGCCCGATGCCAATGCCTCTTCCAAAGTCAAGGTAAATGCCTGACCTTGGCCCTGCTGAACTCTCGGTTGCTGCCTTCCATGGCTATGCTGCTGCTGCTGCAGCCTCTATTGACCTTCCTGATTTTACACTTGATGAAACATCTGAGTTTGTGTTGGCAGTGGACGTTGGGCTAATGGCCTTACTGCTAGTATTGGCCTTCGATATAGTTTTGGCCCTGGAGCTGGTAACGCCGGTGTCCTGCCGGCCCCTACATCATCGGGTAATTAGCTATCATGTGGTCTGGACTACCACATGTCGTACATAGTCTATTCGTTGCCCGACACATCTCACTAGTGCCCCTGGTGTTGTTAGCATCGATACCATTGGCCTCTGCGTGCCTTCTAACAGTTGACCGTAGCTGCCATCATAGTTTTGGAAAGACAGAAAGGAATTCCAAAATGAATATGATACATCGCAAACAATTCTAAATATGTGATCTTATCGGTAGATCCTGTTTTCGCTAAGATAGACACCATGATGATCCGATAGAGTTCATAAAAGTGTTGGTTCAAGTACCGTGACATGAGCCATCACGGGGGTCTGGGATTCGGAGCACACATCGCATCCTTAAAGGTTTCTAAGTTCAAGTTGGGACCGAATTGGACTTTGGTGATGTCAACAAGAGCGTCTAACTTGGAGCTATTCACTCAAATCGTCATCAACAAATTCTATCTCGATTCTACAGACAGGAGAAAATATGATGCCATATGAATATTACAAGTTGTAGTAAAACATCCGAACTGTATTTCCAAATATAGGGTTGGTAACTTCCAAAAATTCACGTAGGCCAATATCCTAGAAAGTTAAGCAATATTCTAGAAATAAATTAAAATTAATAGAATTTCCAGGACATATAATCCTTTTGTGGTAATCATCAAACCAAGCAATAGATGTCTCTAAGTTTAAAAATAAACTATAATCAAAATCATCCTCATCGGGAGGAGAAGGAGGACTAAAGAGACTTAAAAGGGTCATATGATGGATTCGAAGTTGAAGCACCATCTCCTCTCTTCTTCTTCTTAGCAAATCTAGGAGCCATTGAAATTTAAGATAAAAAGTGAAGAAATTACCTCAGAAAAGTGGAAGTAGAATGAAGAGAATCCAAAAACCTCCACAAAACCTAGGGATTTAAGTTGGAATCCCTAAAAGTAGATAGATCTAGGGTTAGAGTTTGAGAAATTAGGATTTTAGGAGGAGTTTTTGGAGGTGAAAGATGAATGTTGTTCGACTAGAATAAAAGTTAGGTTTTTAATAGATGTTAGGAGAAACTTAAAATATGTTGGCCAGCTATCGGGTTGCTCTGGAAACAAACACAATGAACTCGGTCCGAACTCGTTCGGTTCGAGTTCTGTATGCCTATTTTCTGATAAGCATAGGTTGTTTTATGTTTAAAAATTAGCTTAAAACTCTCATTTGTTTGATCTAATAAATCTTTATTACTTTTAGTTAGCTGTAGGGGTCGGATCCCAGCTAGCGATAGTCCAAAGACTAGTACACAATATCGTTTCAAGCTATTTACACCTATATGACAGAAGGATCCTTTCGGCTTATATTCGAAATAACTTTGATTTAAGATATCGTTGAATCATGTCTAAGTATTTTACTAAACATAAAGCATTATGCTTTCGAGAATTCAAGAATACCTAACTCGTAATGTAGATAGTTCAATCAGTCTTCAGCCAATGGTTTTGTGAGTATATTTGCCAACTGATAACTTGTGTCAATAAATCCTAAACAGATATTCCCATGTTATTGGTGATCATGTAGAAAGTGACGTAATGTGTTTAGTGCGTGAGTGACATACATGGTTCTTAGTCATATTTATAGTGCTAGTGTTGTCACAATATATGAGAATGTAGTGTAGTACAGATTATAGTCTTTTAGGATTTGCTTCATCCATAAAATTTGTGTGCAACAATGACCTACAATGATATACTTGGCTTCAGTCATTGACAATGCAACAAAAATTTGCTTCTTGCTAAACCATGAGACTAAAGCTTTACCTAGAAAATGACACGTACCGCTAGTACTTTTAGGTCCACTTTGCATCCAGCAAAATCAGCATCATAATACCCAATTAGGTGAAATGATGTAGTTTCAGGATACCATAAGCCGACAATAGAATTTCTTTTAAGGTATCGAAAGATACGCTTAACTGCGCATAAGTATGATTTCTTAGGGTTAGCTTGATATCTTGCACAGATACAAACACTAAACATAATATCGGATCGACTAGCAATTAAATATAATAAAATACCAATCATACCTCAATACTTACACTGGTCGACTGGTTTACCACTTTCATCAAGATCAAATTTGGTTGATGTACCCACAGGAGTCCCGATAGGCTTTGCGTTGTCGAAGTCATACTTCTTCAGCAAGTCCTTCGTGTACTTAACTTGATTGAAGAAGGTTCCCTATGAGTTTTATTTGATTTGCAGTCCTAGGAAGTAGTTCAGTTCTTCCATCATACTCATCTCAAACTCACTCTGCATACACTAGCAAATTTTTGACATAGATGTTTATTAGTAGAACCAAATATAATGTCATCTACGTAAATTGTACTAGTAAAATGCCATCATTTGAAGATTTGATAAACAAAGTAGTATCAACTCTCCCTATTGGAAACCATTTTCAAGTAGGAAGGAACTTAGGCGATCATACCAAGCATGAGGGACTTGCTTGAGTCCTTAGAGTGCCTTATTTAACTTGAAAACATGATATGGAAATTAAAAAATTTCAAAGCCGCGGGGTTATTTCACAAAAACCTCTTCCTTTATAACTCCATTTAAAAGTCCATTTTTCACGTCCATTTGAAAAAATTTAAAATCGTGAAAACATGAGAATGCATAAAGCATGCAAATGGATTCTAGTCTAGCAACATGAGCATAAGTCTTGTCATAATCAACTCCTTTTTCTTGATTACAACCTTGAGCCACTAGACGTGCTTTGTTGCATAGAACTTGTCTATTTTCACTTATTTATTTCAGAACACCCATTTGGTACCAATTACAGATTGACCAATAGGTTTTAAAAAAAGTTCAAACTTGGTTTCTCTCGAACTGGTTTAGTTTCCCATGCATGGCATAAATTCAAAATTCATCTAAGAATGCATGTGCTACTGATTTTGGTTCTACTTGAGAAATAAATGCAACATTAGCAGCTTAATTCTTGGTAGACGAACGTGTACCTACTCTCTTTGATACATCACCTATGATAAGGGTCTCTGGATGGTCTGTCATGAATTTCATCTTCTTCGGTAGACTCTCCAAATAGTTCTTGTCAGCAACATTATCTTCAGATACTTTAGATGTATTCCTTACATCTTCGTTATCACTGTCACTAGATACTCGACTGTTGAGCTCATCAAATGAAACGTTAATGATTCTTCAATAATTATAGATTTTTTAAAAAAATTCTATATCCCTTACTCTTGGCAGCATAACCAAGGAATATCCTTTCGTCTTGTATACGCCGTAAATTTTTACTAAATATTTATTTTTGTTAGTTTAAATTTTAGTATATTTTTATATGTATAAATATATCTATAAATACATTTCTGTGTATATAGAATATAAAGATTTTTTTATAATTACATATATGAGTTAAATATATTTTCTAGGCATAAATATAAATAGAATATATTACTAGTAATTTTTTAAAATATATGTGTATTGTACCCAGGTCTTATAAATAAATAATATACGTACCACCTATATATACAGACCATGTTCGTATATATTGGAGCATATATTGTCAAATTTTATATTAAGAAATTTTATCTATAAAATACTTATAATGATGGATTTAAGTATATATAAATGCTTAGAATTTTCTTATAGGGTATATATAATAATAATATATGTACAAGAATTATACATGATATATTGATAAAATTATTTATTAATAATATTTTTCTTGAAATATTAGAGGATTTTTAGAATTTTTCTAAAATTATTTTGGTATTTATTAAAATTAATTTCTGAAGGTATTATATATATAAAAATGATTTATTAAAAAAAGAAAAGAAACTCCTCTACTGTTCCCTACCAGCAGGGGAAAAGTGCAGCTGTATAACCCGACCATCGGATCCCCCTTATATATATATATATATATTGAGGGTGTCCACTTCTTAATGGTGCTTGGAGGCATGCCTCCATGGGGGCTCGAACCCGTGCCACTACGCCGAGATGCTCCACCGTTCCCAACGGGCTATGGCCACGGAGACAATATATATATATATATATATATATATATATATATATATATATATATATATATATATATATATATATATATATATATATATAAAAGGTTTGGAAACGTAACCCTAACCTCTAGCCACAGCCACCGCGTGTACGTCGGAGCGCCGGCCGTCGAGCTCGGTCGCGGCAGCAGCAATCGCCAGCAAAGGCAGCACAACGTCAGCAGTAATAGTAGCAAGGAGAATATTTTCTCCCATATCGTTTGTCTATTTCATGAACGGATCGCGTAGGTGTATACACAACTTAACCTTCTTTAACTCCCTTCAAGTAGAATAATTCAATTCGCGATGTACTCGACAAAAATCAAATTCTAAAATCGAGAGAAAACTCGAAGTTTTGGACAAAAAAACTGTCCCGAAATGCTATTTTGGAAGCCGACTTTCGGATCGAATACCGAGAATATTAAATATCTAAAAGAACAGAGTTGTAGACAATAAAAACATCTTTACATCGAATATTTATTTGTAATTTTCTCTTCATTAGTTGTAAATAAAACCAGTTTCAAAAAAACTGTTTTCAAAACATAAAAACTCTTCGATACGGAGTCCGTCCCAAAAAATCGGAAGACTAGATCGTGAACCACTTGCATCGAAAGGTGCGTATGGACTTCATGGAGGTGTAGGATTTGATAGAACTCGAATTAGTTGCGTGTGCATGACGAATTCGATGCGTATCCATAAAAAATCTCTATATCGATATTTTTAAAAAATTCCCAATTACTTCTTGCATGCTTGTCACGTCGTGACAAAACTTATGCCATTGGACTTGTGGTATTTTTATGATCATGTGAGCCAAGTTTGGTCCGATTCTGAGATAGTTGATCGGATCGCTATTTTGGCAGACTTATGATCGATGGCCGATTTTATGCACGACTCATTGGACTCCAAATTTGAACAAACCGTTGAGTTCATATCTAAAAACTGGACTTGTAGACATATAATTTGATGATTTTAGCGACCATAGGTTTTAGCACACTTTTCGGTGCAAAGCGGATCCAATAGTAGACACCGTTTTGACCCAAAATTACCGTTTTATCTATGTGTCCAAAATTGGACTTATGGGTAGGATATCCTAGCTAATTTGACCATTCTGGACATGTTGGTAATATTTATTTTATTATCTGACGATATTTGTTAGATTTTCCTTTATGTATCAACATTAATTATAATTAATTTATATTATGTTCGTATTTAGAAATTCGTGCGTCGAAACTGAGATTAGTCAATTCCAGTGATCTCATATCGCTAAAATTGACAAAGTAATCATATGGATCGCCAAGATAAGATTGTTAACCTTGAGGTTGATCGTCTTGTCTCGATTTACATGTTCTAGGTTTCGTGTTACGAATTACGAAATACAAACTTAATGCTTTAAATCTAGAACTTGCAATTCATGTTCTTAACAAATAAATAGTAGCTATAGAGATTAGTGTAACCTAGATCAAGATGTTATGATTAATAAATGGTTTAGGTAAGATTGGTGATATGCGACTCAGAATAACCTAAGCTTTCTAGGTGGGAGTGATTAGTCATATTTATATTTTTAGTGTGTGATACATATTTGTTTGTGATTTGGGTTGATAGATATCGCGTGGAGTATGAATCATTGGTTCATGGATGGTTAGATTTTATTACCTGCACTCTCAGCACGGAGTGGACAAACTCCAAGCAAGTATACCTTGCCAAATTGATTTACAGTATTTACATATTTTTTTTATTTCATTCATTACATGTTATATTGTTGCATGTTTTCCTGTTTATTACCTGCATGTTATCTTGATTATATATGTTCCTGATCATAACTTGTTCCTGGTTGGTCATGCTGACACGTGAGATGAGATACACGGAGTGTTGCATTGCAATCTAGTGACCTTCCATGTTCTTGTTTAGACCTGTTCCTTGTTAGAAGACTGACTGCACGTGTCGTGGATGCGAGACAGACAGTAACATTTGAGAGGGGAGGACGATTACTACTTGCGTGGGCTATGCTGTGAACTTATACTATATATGTATATATTTATTCGGAAAGAAGCCTTGTTTCCTGAGTTACAGCCTATCTCTAACATACAACGTACTATCTAACATAACCTCTAACATGTCACTAACAACTAACTTTCTAACACTACCAACAAACTAGCACACACACACACACACATACATGGCACCATGGGGGTCAAATGTGGTGCTAAATGAAGGGTTAAATGGGGGTTAAATAGGGCGCAAAAGGGGATCAATAGGTGCCAAGAGGCTGCCCTACAGCAGCCCCAACTGCTGCTGCTGTCCTATGCAGTAGCCTATAGGCTGCTGTCTCAGCAGCTATATGCTGCTATTGCTGCTGCCAAGGGGCAGCAGCCTCCTCTCCCTTCTTCCTTCTTTCCATCATCATCATCCACCTATCTATCTATCTATTTATCTATCTATCTATCTATCTATCTATCTATCTATCTATCTATCTATCTATCTATCTATCTATCTATCCATAAACACACTCACACACTCACAAACCTCTAACACACATACACAAAACTATATAAATAAACACCCACATACACTAATATATATACGTACTCACTCATATATATATATACACATACACTCCAAAACATCCCGAAACCTATCCAAATATCCAAACCCTCGTAATTCTACCCTCTAGGACCTAGACACGTACCCCACACAAGCAATTCAACTCACGCATGCGAGCAAAAATGAGAAACAAGGCCTGAATGGCCAAATGACCATTTTGGCGGCTTCGGGGTATCCGATTCGCGATACCGCGCGATACGGACACCAAATCTATCCGGATTCAATCCAAATTCTACATACGAGTCCTAAATAATGATTAGAACTTAATCTAAGTGCTAACTTGCCGATTCTAGTGTTGGTGCAAAAAGTCACCCGTGTTGGAACCCGAAAATCTCGAAAAATGCTATTTTCATAATTTCTCGCGAAACGACCCCACGTATCCAAATATGGACACGTACCTAGCCTCATCTCACCCAAACTAACCTAATTAGGCTAGGGGAAACACCCAAATATGTCAATTTAGGGTTTTCCTAAATTGATACTAAACCTAGGCCAAAAGTCCCAAATTGAGTCCAATTGTTCCAAACCTCTTCTAATGGGTTATCCTACATCTCGGGCATCCTCTAATATACAAATAACACTAATTAGAAGCAATTACAAAGATTAGAGTGAGGGTTTACCTCTTAGGAGTTGGAATCCCAAGGAAAAGCTCTAAATTCACTTCTTTTTAGGTCAAAGCACAAGATCTATACTCACACCACCACCAAGTTAGATCTACCTAGATCAAAACCACAAATGAGAAATAAATAAGGGTTAGCACCAAGATTAGAGAGAGATTTAGAGAAATGGAAGAGATTTGGAAGAGATTTGACTTACTTGAAGCTCAAAATTAAGAGAGAAAAAGAAGGTTTTTGTATATAGAGAGAAAAGAAGGAGAGATAGTGTTTTCTTGCAAATGAGAGCAATAGGGGGTTCCAAATCTAGTCGACCGCATATAGAAGGGATGGGGGGCATTTGGCACATTACAAAAATGCCCTCCAAGTCAAACAAAAGAAGGGTTTTGAGTTGGGGTCAAAATGGTAACTTAGAATTTCTGAATTCCAAGTTCTAAATCTAATTCTAAACTCTAATCCCACTAAAATCAATAGAATTAGTCAAAATAAATATCTGAATTTGGTCATGACAAGTTGGTCGGGTCCAATTGGGTCCAAAATTGACTCGGGTCACTAACACAAGTCAAAATGAGACAAAACTCAAACCTTATCAACAAAACCCCAAAATACAATATTAATAAATAAATATTCATAAAAATATTAAAATATGATAAATGACAAAATTACCCTCAATTTTGAAAATTGGAGGTGACAATAATGTAATACTTGATGAACAATTTATAAGAGACAAGGTACAAAAGAAGAGACAGTAGATATAGAGCAATATGTGTATGGGGAGAACATGTAAAAATGTAAAGACAGACAAATATGTATAAAGAGGAAAACCTATCATGCAATGTATACAACTAGCAAGTATGGAATAATCTAGAAAAACTGTGTCTAAAACTAATGTTTTGAAATACCAAGTTGACATGTGAATGGCTAGGAGGTAATATCCGACAAACCATACACATCCGTGTGTGACCTCTATTATTCTAGTAAGACCATGGGGTATAAGGGTATGTTCACACATCTCATAGGTATTTCCCGCCCAACCAGTACACATTGATCCATGTCCCAATACGAATCTCAATAGTCCAGAATAGATACATTAGTCAAGTGATTCATTAGTCTAGTAAAATTTTTTAGGCATGAAACTACGTATCTCAAGTCAAAGAATCCATACAATACCAATCCGTGTACCCATCGTGTCGGAATCAAGTAGAGCACTAGTATAAACATACATCATAGGAATTATCAAGAAATGGAAACTATTAGAGAATGTACTCACCTGTGGTTCTGAGCAGTAAATGTGAATCGAGGGCCAAAGTAATGTCACATAAACCTAGATATGAGTTATACAGGTTAATTAGCATTCTGGTGTGTCAAACATGAATATTTATGGTGAAACATAATTTCTAGGTCAATTCAAGGTCACACCAGGTCAACTAGGTCAATTCTATGTCAAACTTGGTCAATCTAGTCAATTCTAGGTAGCCCTAGTCTATACTTAGGTTTCTAGGTCGATACAAAGGTATACTAGTCCATGTTATTCAATATCTAGTTAAGGCTAGTCAATTAGTTATTACTAGTTTATGCCATATATGATGTATCTTAAACTTATATTAATACCTATATTATCTTAGCTATATAATTATATTACTCTAATATCACACAAATCAAATTATTCCCAATACCTTGACCGTACACCCCTATTTAATTATTACTTATCCAATACTTTACCTATCCTATGACACTCAAGTAAAAACCCAATACCTTGACCATTATCCCCTATCCAAACCATTGCCTTGCCCAATACCTTAGCCCTACCCTTTATCTTTGCCTCTATTACAAAGGTAAAACCAACTTCTTACCTAAGAATGTCTATACTCATATTATTCCCCTATTTCTAACTCATACCCACATGCTACATGGGTACGCTCATACCTATATACCTTATCACCTAGCATTTACCTAATATTACTTACCCCTAGATACTTGGACACCCTATCAACCATTACACACCACACAACCACGCCTTTACCTTTAAACATGGGATACACACATATACTAGTGCATTATAATGCACATACACCTAAGACACATGTGTCTCTCTCACTCTCACAAACACAACATGTAGCCTACTGCCACACATAGGTAGCCACCCACACCTGGGCACTTGTACAGGTATGCAAGGCCTGTCTGCCCTGAAGGAAGCCCCATTTTCCCTTGCTGCCTCTATCTGCCTAGCTGATGCTTCTACTGTTTTTACTTCTTCATTACCAACTGCTACTCACCTACCTGTGCACTCATTGCACAAGCTAACATGGCACAATGCTAAAAACCATAATGTCCATTCTTCTCTGCTACCCACAGTGGCCATTTGGCCTACCTGTCCAAGGCTATGCCTGTCACGACCCGCTCCCGAATAATCGGATACGAGTCGAACACGCCCAGCCTTCATCGATGGACACGACGAAGTAAGCTGTATAATACTAAGGAAAACTCCAAGTCATAATGTAATGTAAACAACACAGCTTTTATAACGTTCCCAGAATGATCACCAATATCCATCAAGTCTTTTAATACAAAAATCAACCGGAGACAAATCCGGTCAAATAAAATAAAGATACAATAATGAATATCCAAGATACAATCTTCAGAAAAGTAAATAAAAAAAAGCTGCAATATCCTGATGCAATCACAAGCTCCATGTAATCTTCCACTCACCTGCAACGTATCCTGTCAGGAAAAGAGCAAAGTACAACCCTGACCAGACAATATACAATGTAATCTGTAGTACAGAATACAAGGTAAGACCAGAATACCAGAATAATAGAACAGGAAATAAACTACGGTACCAGAGATAAAATATGAAACTGCAGGCAATGGACGACAATCAATATGCTAGACAATGAACACGGCTATCAATGTACAATGCAATGAATCACGACAATCAATATACAATTGTGACAATTTGAAATATTAAACTAATATGTGACCGGCTTAGGAGCACAATCAATCAATGAGGCAATGAGTCAATGAGTCAATTCTACAAGGTCCGGCTTTATCGTACGTGAAGTGTACGATTAGGCTATCCACAATTACCTATGTTGGGTGTGATCACACAAAAGCTAATATTTCTCCCAATCCCCACAATAAACAATGACTCACAAGCAATGAACACACTACCAAAATAAGTCATAATGGCGACGAAATTAGCGACTCTAGATAAATACGTCGCTAAGTTTTGAGCTTTTAGCGACGTTTTATATAAACGTCGCTGAACGTCACTATCAGCGACGTTTGAGCGACAGTTAGCGACACCATTTATGTTTTGGACAACTGATGTCGCATACTAGTCACAAAACGTTGCTGTTTTTTTTATTCAGCGACGTTTACCGACTCAACTTTTATGACGTCGCCAGGTTTTAATAAATAGCGACAGTTAGCGACGTCTTTAAATGACGTCGCTAAAACATTTCATATAGGGTTCTGGCCCGATCGATTTTTTATTTTTTTCACCCAAATTTTTCTAATCTCCCGCTCGCGGTGACCCCCTGCCCGACGACCCCATTCCTCCGACGACTCACTCCCTCCGACGACCACCCGACCAGTCTCCTCCGCCGCTGCTCCAGCCCCGACGACCCCGCCCCAACCCCAACGCTGTATCGGTAAACCCTAACCCTATCTCCCTTTTTCTGATGCGACACAGACACGACCCTTTGACACACACGTGGGGGTAAACCCTAACCCTAACTCATATATGGTTCGTCGAGCTTGGGTCCCCATGGACCTATGCATCAATTGGGGGTTCGAATACCAGAGCTCATGCTCGACAAAATAATTGCTCGACAAAATAATTGGGTATTACATGATGTTCCTTTGCCGACCATCTCACGTAGGACATTCAAAGCAATGCCTACAAACCCAACTTTTTCCATGGACTCATAAGTAATAAATTCCACATCCATGTTCATTTTAGACTGCATTTTTACATGTTCGATCTATTTTACATCGGGACTACACGCTAAGAGCAACAATCATATATAATTATATGTTTGAGTCCATAAAAGACATTGTGAGGCTCGTATGTGTTATATTCCTCTCACATGCTTAACTAGATAATCTCTAACTCGACATGCAAATGAATAAAAAGATGTAGTCCAAATAATATAATATTTGTTATGCTATGGTTTTGATTGTTTTTAGATTGACTTTCTTCTTCGTAGACAAACAAATTTCGATAAATATGAGGGAAGCAAGAAATCTACTTAAATGGTCACAAATTAGTCACTAAATTAGCTTGGAGTACTCTTTCTATGGTCGTAGATATTGTTTTGATTCAGTTATATTTAAATGGTATAATCATATTAACAAACCAAGTTTCAATTTGAATTTGAGTTGACCACAATTTAGATATACTTATCTCTAATTTGGATAAGTGTTCCATCTCTTCTGGATATGTATCTATCTCTTGGATATTTTAACAACTTGATCATTTCTAATTAGATGGATAAATTTTCGTGTAGAAACCTTTCAAAGCATCTTCTTATAGTACTTGCATACCGCACTCTACACAGACAATGCATCCCGAGTAATACTACTCAGTTAGTTTAATTACTGAAAAAGATATGTTTGTAATAGAACCATATCGTTGTCAATCGTGTTCAGCAATAAGTATAGGTAACTTCAAGATATGAATTGTTTTACCTATGAGTATAGGTGATGGCTTTACCTAGAGTGACTAGGTAATATATAGGTTTAGGGAGCCTATAGGTTTAGGTAATGGGTTGACACATGGGTATGGGAGATACCTATGTTGTAGTGTATGGGGTATTGAGTTTGGGTATTGGTTTTTACTAGAGTTAAGGATAGGCTAGTGTATAGGTAATTAGGTAAATAGGCCATAGTAATGGTTTTACCTATGTGAATGGGATATTGGTAGGGCAAATACATAGGGTGTTAGCCTAGTATAGACTAGAATACCTTGGTAAGGCAACGTATGGCCCTAAAAACCTAGGTGTGACCTAGTTTGACCAAGTTTGGCAAGGTATTGACCCAGTTGTCCTAGTGTGACCTAGAAATGACTTGGAGACCTAGAATTGACCTAGTATATCATGTTTATGATTCCAAAACACCAATTGACATTAATATTCTATATTTAGGTCTTCGAGGTACCGTATCGGATATTGTTGATATTTTACACTACCAAAATAAGTCAAATTAACGACGAAATAAGTCAATCCTAGAGTGTATAGAGTGAGCCTCCCTACTTCCTTCCTTCTTATTCGGGTCATTCAGTCGACTATTCCGCATCATAGGATATCTACCTCAACCTCACCCTAGAGAAGTATGGAAATATTAATGTTAACCAAGGTTCACAGTAAAGAGAGGGAAAGAAACTACATAGGATACATCATATCTATTACCACTTGTTGTATCATGATTACTTTTACAAGTGTTTAAACGATGTGCATGTATCTATCTTACAGAATTATCCTCAAATGGATATGGAGCTGAATTACTATCTGCAAAATCGTTCGTGGATGTACAACCGTCATCCTGATGACATATGCGGTATGCGGGATGAATTCATAGAGGGTGTACACCAGTTCCTGCAGTTTGCCAAGGCGTTCCCTCAGTACATGGACGGTACCAAAATTAAGTGTCCGTGTGTGAGATGTCGCAACTTGAAATATCATCCAGAAGTGGATGTCACGTATCATTTATACTCGAAGGGTTTCACGCCGAATTACTATCAGTGGATCGAGCACGAAGAACTTGTGTCTTTAGCATCGGAGTACGAGCCTTATGTGGATGTCCACAACAACGCTCCTTATGACGATGGATTGGTGAACATGGTTTTGACACTGTCGGGCCTAGTTTCGATCCGGATGATCATGATGCACCTGAGGAGGCACCGAACCCCGATGCTGTACAGTTCATAGAGTTGTTGAAGAATGCAAGGACTCCATTATATCCTGGTTGTGAGGATCATTCACCGTTGGAGGTGGTTACAAGATTGTTGAGCATCAAGTCCGATTTTAACATGTCGCAAGATTGCTACAACCGTCTTATGGAGTTGCTTATAGAAATATTGCCTGAGGGTGCGAAGTTGCCTAAAGACTTCTACCGGTCTAAGAGGATGGTCAGATCGCTCTGGATGGGATACGAAAAAATCGATGCCTATTACAACGGGTGCATGTTGTACTACAAAGACGACAAGGATGAAGATGCCTGCAGATTTTGTAGTGTCGATCGCTACAAGACATATGGTAGAGGAAAGTTTGTCGGTGCTAGGAAGCCTACCTCTTCGATGCACTACTTGCCGTTGACGTCACGGTTGCAGCGGTTGTTTATGGAGAAGAAAACTGCAGAAAACATGAGTTGGCATAAGCGGAAACATACCGAAGGAGTGTTGGATCACCCATCTGATGGAGAAGCATGGAAGCACTTTGATCGAGAGTATCCAAATTTTGCTTCTGATCTGCGTAATGTCAGATTGGGTCTCTGCTCCGACGGTTTTACCCTATTCGGACTTTCGGGATCCCAGTATTCATGTTGGCCTGTGATCGTCACCCCGTACAATCTACCGCCTTGGATGTGCATGAAGACTCCGTATATGTTCCTCACCGTTATTATCCCAGGTCCGAACAATCCGAAAAGGAACATCGATGTGTATTTATAGCCGTTGATTGATGAGTTGAATCAGCTGTGGGAAGTAGGTTCCAACATGTACGATGTATCTAGAAAACAAAATTTCCAGATGCAGGCAGCACTTATGTGGACCATCAACGACTTTCCGGCCTATGGAATGTTATCTGGATGGAGCACGTATGGTCGTCTTTCATGTCCATATTGCATGGACATCACTAAGGCTTTCCGTTTGAAACATGGAGGCAAACCGTGCTTCTTCGATTGTCATCGACAATTCCTGCCGAAGGATCATCCGTACCGGAGGAACAAAAATGCTTTTCATGCTGGCATTGTGGAGAAGGCTAATCCTCCGCCAAGGTGGCCCGAATACACGATATGGGAAGAGGTAAAAGATTTACCAAGAGCTATTGAGCAGCCTGCTACGGGCTACAAGTGTGACGGATTTGGTCGCACTCATAACTGGACGAAGAGGAGTATATTCTGGGATCTTCTATATTGGAGCACCAATCTGATTAGACATAACCTTGATGTCATGCATATCGAGAAGAATGTGTTTGACAACATAATTAATACTGTAATGGACGTAAAGGGGAAGACGAAAGACAATCCAAAGGCTAGATTGGACTTAGAAGAAATATGTAGACGTCCTGTATTGCATTTGATAGAGGACGTGAATGGAAAGTTGAAGCAGCCTATGACAATTTTCTTACTGGAGAAGGAGGATAAAGTGAGACTTTGTAGGTGGATTCAAGGTCAAAATTTTCAGATAGGTATGTTTCGAACTTGAGAAGATGCGTCGACCTCAAGGAAAACAAACTGACAGGTATGAAGAGCCATGATTGTCACGTATTCATGGAATGGTTAATTTCGATTGCATTTCGAGAATTCTTATCGCAGACAGTTTGGGATCCATTGACGGAGCTTAGCATATTCTTCAGGGACCTTTGTTCTAAGAAATTGCTCGTTGATCGTCTAGAAAAGCAAGAGAAGGACATTGCGGTAACACTGTGCAAGCTAGAGAGGGTATTCCTTCCTGAATTCTTCGACTCTATGGAGCATTTGCCGATTCATCTTTCCTACGAGGTACGTGTTGGTGGACCCGTCGAATATCGATAGATGTACCCGTTCGAGCGATATTTGAATCACCTAAAAAGAAAGGTAAAAAATAAGGCTCGGGTCAAGGGCTCTATTTGTGAAGACTATATTCTCGAGGAGATTACAAATTTTTGCACTACCAAAATAACCAACTTTAGCGACGGCCACATCCGTCGCGAATTCGTCGGTAACATACATTACCGACGGCATAGCGACGGATATTTGATGAAAATGGCCGTCGGGAAAAACGTCGTCGCTAAAATTTGTCCGTCGCTAAGCCGTCGGACAAATGATTAACCGACGGACTAGCGACTGATTACCGACGGTTGCCTTTCAACGGATTAGCGACGGATTAGCGACTTGTTTCCTTCGGTTTACATGGCATATAATATTAAAATATCCGTCGCTAAGCCGTCGTAAATAGGTCGGTAAAAGCGTATCAGAGAGGTTCCTGATACGCAACATCGGTCGCTATTCCGTCGCCATCCCGTCGTTAACCTCGACGTTATAGCGACGGATTAGCGACGGGTAGGGCGTCGGCCTGGTTCTGGAAAGCTTCCATAATTCCAGAACCATGTCGACGGATATTGGGTCGCTAAGCCGTCGCTAGTCCGTCGTCATCCTCGACAGATTAGCGACGGATTAGCGACCCATTATCCGTCGCTAAGTCTCTGGAAACCTACCATATTTCCAGAACCATGTCGACGGATTTGCCGTCGCTAGGTAGTCGATATTCCGTCGCTAATATTAATTGTACCCAGTTAGCGACGGAAGTTCCGTCGCTAGTTGGTCGCTAGATCGTCGCTACTTGCAAATTTATTTCAACCAGTTAGCGACGGATTATCCGTCGCTCGTCCGTCGGTAACTGCAAATATTTATATAACCCAGTTAGCGACGGATTTTCCGTCGCTAGTAAGTCGCTCATCGGTCGCTAAAAAGATATATCCGTCGCTAATTAGTCGCTAGTCCGTCGCTAAATGCAACATTAATAAAAAAAATTACAGAAACATTCTATTTTCTTTTCGTAAATATTACACATATTCATAATATCCAATATCCAAACATCCATGTACGATCAACAAATATCCAAATATCCAAATTCATAATATCCAATATCAAACAGAAATATCCAAACATCTATGTACAAATATTCAAATTACACAAATACACAAATTCATAATATCCAAACATTCATGTACGCTTCCAAAATATCCAGAATTCAAAATCCAAAAACAGTACAAATATCCAAAAATAGTACAAATATCATTGAGATGGATCGCGTCGTCGTTCGGCTCTGCGGATGTACTCTTCCACCATGTACGCCGGCACCTGGGACAACACATGCTCTGGAAGCGTGCGGAGCTGCTCTGGCGACATCAAGTCCATGAGCCCAATGAGCGCAGTATCCGGTACCAGGCGGACCTCGGCAGAACGGTCAAATGAATAACGTCCAAGGTCGGAAGGACCGGCAACCGCACTAGACGGACCGGGAGCAGACGGATCTGGACCGGGAGCAGAAGAAGGACGCGGAAGGCGCTCCAGCACATCCGACATTAGACTCCGCATTTCCGACATATCGGAGGTGAGAGTCGCAAGCTGCGTCCTCATATCGTCCGACGGGGGCGCGGGAGGAGGCGGGGGCGGTGGATATCTCGGAGTCGCGCCCTGCAACGACGCCGCCAGGGAACCTACGCCGTAGACGCGCCCTTTATTAAAGCCGCCGACAGACTCTACGAACACGTCGTCGTAGCGAGCGGCCATAGAAGAGGGCGTCTGGGTGGGCGTCGTTTCGCCGACAACCTCGGCAGGGGGCTCAATCTGACTAAGGGCCTCACGATATGCAGCCTATCCAATGAATGTGTTTATACTATAAGTTTTCCTAAGTTATAATCTAAATTCTATGTTTCCCTAAGTTATAATTTGAATCCTACGTTCACCTAATTAAGTTAACAATAATTATATTTCTAATATAAATCTCATAAACGTAATTACTTACATCAGTCGCCTGGGCCCTCGCGTCGACGAAGCTCCCGTCTGCCCTGTAAACATGTATTGATAATTTAAATATTTTAGCTGCATATATTTTAATGGTAGCCGCATAACATATTATCTCAGTTACTTACGTATTTACGAAACCAGGACGGAAAGGTACAATCAACCTCTCTTTGAAGTCCCTCATCTGTAATATATGGTGTCCTCATTTTGACTTCACCTCTAAATACACTGTTAGAGAGAATAAAAATAAGTGTAGTCACTTAATTCACCAAATTAGAGATTATAACGAGGCGTAGTCACTTACTTCTCCAAATCTCTCACTTCTTGTATGTCACAATTTAATAAGACATATCGGTGAGCGGTATCATACTCATCGTCGGTCAACCACCGTTTCTTACTAGCCCCAATAGGCTTGCCCCTTAAATTGAATATACCTCCATCCTCAACGTCTTCTTCATTCCTTTGAGGTCTATTTCGATTTGTCTCGACATGAGTATCGAAATAAATGGAGCAGAAATTTGACACCTCCTCGATAAGATATGATTCGCATATCGAAGCCTCTATATGAGCCTTGTTGCCAACTTTCTTCTTTAGATGGTGTAGGTACCTAAAGAGACAAATTATCTTGAGAATTAACAATGAATTGTAAAATCCACTTAAATTTCACTTAAATTATATCGATTTTTATTTACCTTTCAAAGGGGTACATCCATCGATAATGAACAGATGCACCGACACGGGCTTCGTATGCTAGATGAATCGGTAGATGCTCCATGCTGTCGAAAAAGCCCGGTGGAAATATTTTCTCTAACTTGCAGATTGTTAAGACAATCTTCTCCTCAAGTTGTACCATATGTTGCACCGTCAGCTTAGTTGAACAGATATCCCTGAAGAATGTAGACAGCTCGGCCAACGGAACCCATACAGCAGAAGGCAACAACTCTCTCAAAGCAATGGGCAGTAATCTTTCCATAAACACGTGGCAGTCGTGACTCTTCATTCCCGTTAGCTTACGTTCATTGAGATCAACGCATCTAGACAAATTCGAAACATAGCCGTCGGGAAATCTTAAATTAGATATCCACTTGCAGATTATTAATCTATCTTCCTTGCTCAATGTGTATGGCGCTATAGGCTTACTTAATTGTCCACCAGCACCCCTTTGTATCAAGTTCAGATGAGGACGCTTGCATATCTCGGCTATGTCTTGTCTTGCTTTTGGATTGTCCTTCGTCTTTCCTTTAATATCCATGACGGTATTGAAGACATTATCGAACACGTTCTTTTCGATATGCATGACATCAAGATTATGCCTTATAAGATTATCTTTCCAATAAGGCAAGTCCCAGAAGATACTCCGTTTGGTCCAGTTATGGCTTTGTCCGAACCCCTCGACACGATGGTTCGATGGATCTTCCATTGCGGTGGGCAATTCCTTTACAGCTTCCCAAATATCGTATCCCGAAAATCTGGCAGGAGGTTGAGAAAATTCTTGTTTTCCATATCTGAACGCGTCCTTATTCTTTCTCCAAGGATGGGTCGCGGGCAGAAATTGACGGTGACAGTCAAAGAAAGAAGTTTTTCCTCCATGCCTAAGGCGGAACGCCTTACTATTTTCCATGCATATCGGACAAGACATGTTGCCGTGCGTACTCCATCCCGACAGCATACCGTATGCTGGAAAATCATTGATTGTCCACATGAGTGAAGCTCTCATCTGAAAGTTCTGTTTCCTGGAAATATCATAGGTCGTGACGCCGATCTTCCACAGCTGTTTCAGCTCATCCACCAACGGCTGTAAATATATATCGATGTTCTTCGTCGGATTTTTAGGACCGGGTATGATAGCTGTCAGAAACATATAAGGAGTCTTCATACACATCCATGGTGGCAGATTGTAAGGGGTAAGAATGACCGGCCAGCATGAGTACTGAGATCCCGACTGTCCGAAAGGGGCGAAGCCATCAGCACATAGCGCCAGGCGTACATTTCTAGGCTCTGCAGTAAAATCTGGATGACACAAATCAAAATGTTTCCACGCCTCTCCATCCGAAGGATGTGACAATTCTCCTTCGTCCTTTATGCGTTCTTCGCTGTGCCACGTCATGTGTTCTGCTATATTTAGAGACATATACATCCTCTGCAAGCGCTTCGTGATCGACAAGTAATGCATATACTTGTAAGGACGTCGTTTTCTAGTCGACTTTCCTTTTCCCTGTACTGGCTTGTAACGATCCTCATTATAGAAGCTGCAACTTTCTGATACGCAATTCTCTTTGTAGTACAACATGCATCCGTTGCGACAACAATCTATCTTCTCGTACCCCAGTCCCAGTTGTCGGACCATCATCTTTGACTTGTAGAAGTTTTTTGGTAGCTCTTTTGATTCCTTCGGTAACACCTCCTTGATTACTTCTGTGATCCGATTATAGCAAGCTTATGGCAAGTTAAAATCAGACTTTATGTTCAACAACCACATCGTCACTGACAGTGCGGAATGAGTCTCACAACCAGGATATAGAGAAGTATCTGCGTCCTGAAACATGTCATAGAACTCCTTCGCCTCGGGATTAGGATCCTCCGGATCAAAATTAGGCCCTGCCGCATCATACACCATATCTCGTGCAAGGTTCTGCAGATCTCCATAATCAACAGAGCATCCGTGGTCTTCGATGACATCCGTTGCAGCATTATCATCAAAAGCATAAGTAGCAGCTTCCGCAGCCTGTCTTTCCGAATATAGTTCACCTTGCGATGACCACAGGCCGTAATTACGTACGAAACCCTTACGGGTCAAATGATCTCTCACAGTCACCACTTCTTCGTAACGTCTATTGTGACATTTAACACATGGACACTTAATTTTGTTACCGTCCATGTACTGAGCTTTGCTCATTGCATAATTAAGAAATACTTCCACGCCTGCCTGAAAATCGTCACTCACACCAATTCTACTCTCGTGTTGCCGTTTGTACATCCATGTACGATCAACAAAATAACGACTCATCCTCAATTTGGATGTGAAAATCTGTATCGTAAGACAAACTAAACATAAGAATAGCCCGATACCGATACTCATAAATTTGGATTAGGGTTAGGATGTTAGATATAAGTGAACTAGGTGATGTAGAGTACAATATAGGAAACTGTGAATGGACTGAAAGTTGCACATGAGAAGGTTCAATGAAGGGCCCATAAATGGGTTCACATGATAAGTTAGTAAGAATCCACATCACTATACATACTCCCCCGTCTCAGGAGTGTGTCTGGCTCCTATTTAGAACAGCACAGGTCACAACATGTCCAGAATAGCAAAACAGAGCTCTACAATGTATATCGGTATCGGACTATTCCTACGAGTATTGGTATCGGCGATATCAATACTCATGTGAATAGGAGATTGCAATATAAGTCTAAGCTATCTAGCTAACATGTATACTTGCATTTACATTGTATCATAACTTGTATCTAGTTACCTTGCTAATCATGTATATACTCTTAACATATATGTGAAGACACTATACTAACATGTATTTAAATCAAGGTTCAAAGTATCGGTATCGGAATCGGTATCGGACTATATATTCCTACGAGTATTGGCATCGGCGATATCAATACTCGTGTGAATAGGAGATTGCAATATAAGTCTAAGCTATCTAGCTAACATGTATACTTGCATTTACATTGTATCATAACTTGTATCTAGTTACCTTGCTAATCATGTATATACTCTTAACATATATGTGAAGACACTATACTAACATGTATTTAAATCAAGGTTCAAAGTATCGGTATCGGAATCGGTATCGGACTATATATTCCTACGAGTATTGGCATCGGCGATATCAATACTCGTGTGAATAGGAGATTGCAATATAAGTCTAAGCTATCTAGCTAACATGTATACTTGCATTTACATTGTATCATAACTTGTATCTAGTTACCTTGCTAATCATGTATATACTCTTAACATATATGTGAAGATACTATACTAACATGTATTTAAATCAAGGTTCAAAGTATCGGTATCGGAATCGGTATCGGACTATATATTCCTACGAGTATTGGCATCGGCGATATCAATACTCGTGTGAATAGGAGATTGCAATATAAGTCTAAGCTATCTAGCTAACATGTATACTTGCATTTACATTGTATCATAACTTGTATCTAGTTACCTTGCAATATAAGTCTAAGCAATCTAGTATTGGTATCGGCGATATCGGTAGTATCGGCGGTATCGGATCGAAGTATCGGATTTTTTTGGTATTGGAAAACAAATAATTATTAATAAATTATTTACATTTAAAAACATATAATTTATACATTTAGGCATAATTTTAAGTGTTTTAAGTATTATTTCTTAGTAGTTTTGAAATTAAATGAAATTAAATTAAATGAAATAGTATTATTTCTTAGGATCGGGACATGCCAAACCGTATCCGTATCGGGGAATGCAACCCATTCCCCACCCCCCCCCCGACCCCCCTGCCCCCATTCAACACCCCCCCCGACCCCCCTGCCCTCTCCATTACCCACCCCCCCCTCCCGACCCCCCTGCCACCATTCCCCACCCCCCCGACCCCCCTGCCCTCTCCAACCCCCACCCCCCGCCCCCCGACCCCCCTGCCCCCATTCCCGACCCCCCCCCGACCCCCCTGCCCCCATTCAACACCCCCCCGACCCCCCTGCCCTCTCCACCCCCCACCCCCCGACCCCCCTGCCCCATTCCCCACCCCCCCGACCCCCCGACCCTCATTCCCCACCCCCCACCCCCTGCCCCCATTACCAACACCCCCCCGACCCCCTGACCCCATTCACCACCCCCCCCCCCCCCGCCCTCTCCACCCCCCGCGAAGCCGACCCCCCCCACTCCCCCCCCCGGCCCTAAAACCCAAAATTAGAGAAAGAGAGAGAGAGAGAGAGAGAGAGAGAGAGAGAGAGAGATACCTGGTAGAGAGAGAGAGAGAGAGCCGCGAGAGAGAGAGAGAGAGCCGCGCGAGAGAGAGAGAGAGCCGCGAGAGAGAGAGAGAGTTTTGGGGGGAATGAAAAATTCCCCCCCGTCGGTTCAATTTAAGTTAGGGCACAGAACTTAGCGACGGAATAGCGACGGAATAAATTAGTCGCTACACCATCGCCAATTAAAAGGTGTTTTCCGACGGATATATCCGTCGCCAGTTAGTCGCTAAAGTTCCCGCCAATGTTTTAAAGATTTTACCGCCAACATTTGCGACGAATAAGCGACGAAAAAGAATCCGTCGCTAACGTTCGTCGACTTAGCGACGGAAACCCGACAAACTTTTACATTTAAAATTGGAAAAATTATGTTATGTTGTCTGTCGCTAATCCGTCGCTAAGATGTCGGAAACTGGTCGCTATTAGCGACGGAATACGTCCGTCGCTAAACTTCCGTCGGTAAAGTGGGGTATTTTAGTAGTGTTGCTCCTCCTATTTCAAACCTTATGTTGCTACGAATAGAATGAGGGCTCCGAGAAACGACGACGGATATCAAGAATTTAATGATGGAATACTGAAAGTATTCAATGCGTCCGAAAAGCCTTTGGGGAAAATGAAGAAGAGATATTTGAATGACGAAGAGCTAAGGGCTGCTCAGTTGTATGTATTACTCAATTGCGATGAGGATGAAGTGGAGAAGCTAGAGGGGTAAGTAACTCAGGATGATGAGTTTATGTCATCTCAATGTAATAGTTGTAATGCCTGTGGTTCGTATTACGTATTCTTGGAATACGTGTACGTGTTTTATTCTTGTATTGCATGATTTCCTGGCTTGGCATTTCTTTCTGGGCTTGGTTTATTCCTGGTTCGGGTTGGTTGGTTCGGCTTGGCTTGGTTTTGATTGGGTTCATGATGAACCCAAGGTAAACCCCTACCTACCACCACCATTTATATTTATTAGCCCTCTTCATTCTCTCTCTTCATTATTCATCTTCTTCTTCCTCATTTACTCCCTTCACCTACCAAAGAGAGAAGAGAGAGGTCTAGGAAAGTGCAACTTGCTTCCACAAGAGAGCTCATTTTTATTGTTCCATTAGCTTCTCCTCATGTTTCTAAGACACATTAGAACTTGTCACTTTCTATTTTGAGGCTTTAATTTTTGTAGATCTAAAAATTAGTTATTTTCGGATTTTGGTGGTTTTGATCTATTAAACTTCTTTGTTTTCAAGTTTTGATGGTTCCATGTTGTAGAGAATTTTATTCTACCCAATTTTGACCTTTGAAAAGTTGGATTTGGACTTATTTTGACCAAGTTAAGGACTTTTGAAGCTTTGGGTTCAACCATGGAGTTCTTGCTGTTTGGAGAAGACAGTGAGCAGTGCGCGAGCTTTTTAGCTTATGCCACTGAGCTGTGCGTGCTCTTTAGCGCAGTGCAGTCCTCATACGCTACCTTTTGGAGGCGTATGTCTTGCATACGCTACCTTGATGAGGAGTCGTATGGACCTCATACGCTGCCTTGATGAGGAGTCATATGGACCTCATACGCTGCCTTGATGAGGAGTCGTATGGACCTCATACGCTGCCTTGAAGAGGAGTCGTATGGAGTACATACGCTGCCTTTTGGAAGCGTATGTCTTGCATACACTGACCTGAGCGTAGCCTGACCTGAGCGTAGCCTGACCTGAGCGTAGCTTGACCTGAGCATAGCTTGCCCTGAGCGTAGCTTGGCCTGAGCGTAGCTTGGCCTGAGCGTAGCTTGACCTGAGCATAGCTTGGCCTGAGCGTAGCTTGACCTGAGCGTAGCTTGACCTGAGCGTAGCTTGACCTGAGCGTAGCTTGACCTGAGCGTAGCTTGACCTGAGCGTATGACTTTGGCACTGAGCGTATGGCCTTTGGCAGACTTGGTCTTATGTCAGCGTGTTAGTTTGGTTTTATTTTTCTTAAGCTTGGCTCTTCTATAGTCCTGTATATTAATATTTTATTAGATATTTTACGCCCATTTTATATCCTTACGCCTTTTGTCATGAATTTGATAATCACGAATTTACTTGATATGTTTAGAATTGATAACTGAGCCTGACACGATAGTGACCCGTAGTGGTGCACTCATGACATGAGTAACCTGACATGACCTGATAGTGGCCGTCGTGGCGCACTCCTGACTAGTACACTTGACCTGATAACGTGACATGTTATATCTTGATAAGCTGTTTCGACGGCTACCTGACATGACATGACCTGTATAATTAATCTGGACACCGTGGACGATTGTGTTTGTATAAATAAACCAGTCCTGTCTTGCATCATGTCTAGGACAGGGACTCCTGAGTACCACGGTCAGGAGTACCTACTAAAATGGACTAAGGCTAATAACTAGATTAATACATTAGTCATGATGAGATTTCCCAGCTACAGGCAATCCCGTTACCTGGGCACGCCTTGGGATCTGTAGCCTGCCGTCGAGTAGGGCACATTTCCAGCACACTGTCATGTGTTGCACCCTTCAAGCTACCTAAGGGTACATTCGTTTCCTGGACGATGTACCCACCTGAATTCAACTCTAATCTTTTAACCCGGGTGACCTGGATGGTCTGCAGGGCTTGTGGCTGTGAAGTAATCTACTGCATCTTGCTAGTAATTAGGCCTGTGATAACCCTAGTTAGTTAAAGTATCAAGCCGTAATTCTTGCTTGGTCGTGGAAGTGATTGGATGGAGTCTAACCAGTCTAGTCTTGCCCTGATCCTGTTCCAAATTATTGAATGACCAGAATGCTTGTATTTATTTTAACGATAAATGGTGAGAATTCCAAGTTCTGTTCAGACGAAGGGTTACAACCCCGGTCCTTGTTTGGTTTACGGGTTGTAACCTGGTTATATGAATGGTTCCATGGTTATCTCGTCGTATATCATCCTGGTGTATTTTCTTTCTTTCCAGTTCTTACTTTTATTTATATCTTGTGCTGATTGCTGGTTTTAGTTCTTAAGTGAAGCCTCCTTTGTGGCACTTGCTCTTTCTGGGGTCTGACCCAGCTGGTTTTGTGTGGCCAGATTTTGGAGCAGCTCCAGAGGATCTACCGACCTTCCAGCCAGATGGTGGCCACTAGACGGAACCCTGGCAACGAGTGGATTATTTTTGGCTCTCCCACTCTATTGTAAAAATATTCTTTTGAGGCGTTTAGCCGACGAGCACCTGTTTAGCTCGAATACACTTACTTACTGTCTGCCTACGGGCTGTAACATAATTAACAGATCCTGGGGTTGATCATGTATGACTAAACTCTTGCTAGTCCTGACATTTTGTAACGACTAGCTTTATGATCAACTGAATATCTAATGTTTGGGATGCCTTACTATTGTATATTTAATGATCATACATCTTGTGACTTTTACTTACTTGCTTGTGATTGAGACACTAGGCTTGTTCATGACCTTAAGAGACTGTTGGCTTGTAGATAAACCCTCATGTATCTAGACAGTCGTGACCGTATAGCGAGATAGATTCCATTTCATATATGTAGCTGGCTATGTCTGCCCCCGCTCTCCAGTATTCTGGTTCTGGGGCGTGACATGGTTTAAGTGGTGGCCCATGCAGGTCTTGTAAATCAAGATATGTGAGGGTTTACCGAATAGATGTCTCAATCAGTATTCGTCCTTGATCTCTGCTCATATCTTCTGAATCCCTGGATTCTTGTCCTGATCACATGCTTGCATCGTTGATCTGTCCTGGTCCTTCCTTATTATTCCCTATGTCGTCTTCTTCAGCGGCATTGTTCGTGGTCCTACCGACCAGCAAGGCGGAGCACCTCCCGCGGACCAGCAGCAACCTGGAGATCAAGCCCAGCATTCCGGAGTAGCCTCCAGAGTTGTGTCTCCTGGCGGAGAGCCACCAGTCCAGCCAGTTCAACCTGTAGAACATGATGATGGCACTTTGGTAGGACTCGTCAGGACCTTGATAGCTTCCCAAGATCGTCGTGGAGATGCCTTAGAACAGGCAGTGACGGATGCTTTGACCAGAGGAGGTCATCAGGGTAACAGCGCGGCCAACAGCTTCAAGCGCTTGAACCCTCCATTCTTCGACGGTAGTGAAGATGCTATCGCGGCAGATGCATGGCTTCAGGACACAGAGGTGATTCTAGAAGCAGCCAGGACCCCAGAGAACGAGAAGGTGGCCGTTGTGCGCCTGCAGTTGTTAGATCTTGTCCGCAGCTGGTGGGCAGAGCAGGCCATTAGATTAGCAGTACCTATTGCTTGGGCAGTATTCAGAGAGAGTTCCAGACCAAGTATTTCGATGCCGTGGCTCGGTATGATCTGCAGACGAGGTTTACCAATCTGAAGCAAGGAGGCAGGACGGTCGACGGATATGCGGCCGAGTTTTCCAGACTCAGTCGGTTTGCTCCCACTTTGGTGGCAACCGAGTATGATATAGCCCAACGGTTCCAGCAGGGACTTCACCTGGAGATCTTGTTGGCAGTTGAACAATTTGAGCATCAGACTTTTGATGCAGTCTTGAGAGCAGCCCGGAGGCATGAGTATACCTCCCAGAGGATTGTGGATAGGGCCGGAGGTCGAAAGAGATCTCACGGCCAGATGAATCAGTCTTCAGCACCGGCCCCGGCAGCCAGGGCTTTGACTATTGAAGCTCCGAGGCGAGCGGCCTCAGTAACGTCGGTTCAGCATTCAACTCCGACGCACCCTCAGCAGTAGAAGCAGAAGCAATCTTCCGCAGTGGGTTGTTCTTATTGTGGGAAGCCAGGCCATGTGGTAGCAGAATGTCGCAGGCCACAAAGATTGTGTCTGGTTTGTGGAGCACCAGACCATAGGGTTGGATCCTGCCCGAATAGGGGAGGTTCATCATCGTCCAACCTTTCTAGCTCTTCGGTGAGAGGACCAGCTCCGGTCCAGCAGCAGCAGTATCCATTGCCGAGGCCCTTGCCGCCTCAGACCCAAGTGTTCCAACAGCAGAACCTCCAGTAGTATGCACAAGTCCAAGCCCAGAGTCAGAGCAGGCAGCGAGGATTTCAGCAGAGGGGACTAGCACCCCGAGGGCACGGTCAGGCTATGGTGATGACCGTGGAGGAAGGATTGGCACCAGGAGAGGTAGTGGCAGGTACTATTCTCGTCAACTCCTTTCCAGCTTCAGTTTTATTTGATTCTGGTGCATCGCATTCATTTATGTCTGCACGATTCGCGACACGGGTAGGATTGGAGCCCGAGTCATTATCAGTAAGGCTTAATATACTTACTGGTAACGGACTTGTGGGAGTAGATAGAGTATTTTCCTCGTGTCGGATCGTAGTTAGCGGTAGAGAATTCCCCGCTAGGTTGATAGAGTTCCCGATGGCCGATTATGATGTGGTCCTAGGGATGGATTGGTTGAGGAACCAGTATGCTAGGATAGACTGCCACATTGGCAGGGTTGTTTTTAGCATTCCAGGCGAGCCGGAGTTTTCTTTCTCCCGAGGCGAAGTTGAGTCATCTCCTCCAGTATTGCGGATGGCAGTAGTAGCAGTTCAGTTGCCCAGGATAGTCGAGGAGTTTCCAGATATTTTCCCTAGAAGAACTTTCAGGTATGCCTCCGGAGCGGGAGATCGAGTTCACTATAGACTTGATTCCCGGGACAGCCCCAGTGTCAGAGAGAGTCTACAGGATGGCGTCGTCAGAGTTGGAGATATTGTACAAGATGATTGAAGAACTCAGAACCAAGGGATTCATTCGTGCTAGTGGATCGCCTTAGGGAGCCCCGATGCTTTTTGTGAAAAAGAAGGATGGTACGTCCAGGTTATGTGTTGATTATCGTACCTTGAACTCAGTGACAATCAAGAACAGATACCCTCTTTCGAGGATAGATGACTTGTTTGATCAACTCAAGGGGGCTTCAGTATTCTCGAAGATTGAGACACTAGGCTTGTTCATGACCTTAAGAGACTGTTGGCTTGTAGATGAACCCTCATGTATCTAGACAGCCGTGACCTTATAGCAAGATGGATTCCATTTTATATACGTAGCTGGCTATGTCTGCCCCCGCTCTCCAGTATTCTGGTTCTGGGGCGTGACAATAGTATAAGCTAATATTATTGTACTAATCGGCGGTTGCTTCGTTGTTTTCTATCACATATAATGATGAGTTGAGGCTGGTTAGACCCTACCTAACAGACGAAGCATTAGAACAAGAAATAAGACGTCATTTTCCTTCTTGGTTGAGCGAATATGTAAGTAGCTCGGTAATTACTGGCCTCTTCTAATGCAACTGCGCAATAAATAACTTACTATCGCTTCTTTGATATTCAGGTCGATCGTCTAATTTTACCCGAGATTGAGTTAATTAGAACTCTTGCCAAGGGACCAATTACTTTTGTTAAAATATGGCCAAGTTACTGTGTCAATGGCTTTCGGTTTAAGTCGACAAATGCTCCGATCAGAGACAGCTTCCTGGATCTTGATTCCACGAAAAACAGTTGTTTGTGTATCAAGTCTTCGAACTACAAAGACGTCGATCCAGGAAATAATTTCTTTGGCATCTTGCGAGAGATTGTGAAGTTGTCATATAATAATGGCAGAGAACCTGCAAAAGTTCGTGTTGTTCAAGTGTGAATGGTTCGATCCGATTAAAAATCAAGGTTGGAAAATTGACAAGCATGGTCTTGTGGATATAAACTACAAGCGTAAATATCAAGGCTACGAACCATTTGTCCTAGCAACTCAGGCTCAGCTTGTGTACTTCACAGCTTATCCGAGACGGAGAGCAATAAAGTCTGGCTGGTGGGCAGTATGCAAGACTAAAGCTAGAGATACTTTTGATGTTGACGAAAAAGCTTACCAGGAGGACGAGCTACCTCTTGTAACCAATATTGTCGATGTGGACTCCACGGAAGTTACACATTACACGATATATAATGTAGAAGATGTAGAATTATCCGAAGAGGAAGACGAAGCCGACGAAGGCGAAGATGAAAGTGAAGATGAGGAGGAAGAGAAAGATGAGGTCGAGGAAGACGAGCAAGATGATTATTCTGAAGATGATTGAGAGAGATATACTTATCTGAACTTAGATGTTTCTTCTAGAATATATTATCTGGACTTAGATGTTTATTGTAGAACGTATCATCATATGTTGTCTTGATTATTATCTTGTCTTTGTTGTACTTTCATATTTCTAGTCTCTATTATTTGTTGTACTTTCATATTTCTAGTCTCTATTATTTGTTGTACTTTCATATTTCTAGTCTCTATTATTTGTTGTATTATCATATGTTGTTATCAGGTATGGCAGGTCGTCGCGGAGCGTTCCGAGGGGGACGACGAGGTCATGATCCTCCGGTACTTTCTACAGGTACTGCTAGAGGACGGAGTTTTCCTTCTGTACCTCCTACTGGTACCGGCTCTGGATCCTCGTCGCCGATTACTCCTCCATATCGGACAGTAGCTGGGCCTGCTGGGACGACGTCACATGGCATATCTCCTCGGATGAGTAGTTCCAGGCCTGTTGAGAGTGCTCGCCCGTCTAGCGTTCCTGCTGCTGATACGACGATGGAGACGGATGAGCAGATGGCGGAGGCTGCGCCGACGGCCGAGACGGCTGCGTCGACGGCCGACCAGCATCATGCAGATGATGCGTGCGCACCTCCGGAGGAGAGGAGGACGGAGATCTGGACCGACGGTACAAAGTAGGTGTTTTGGTTTATAATTTTTTTTTCTGTTTTTATCATAAATTAACTTTTTTCATGAATATAATATGTCTGTATAGATATCGTCCCCCAGATGTACAGAGACGTCTAGGCCACATACTGAGGCATAATTATGGTGGTGCTTGGATTAACTACTCTGATGCTCCGGACGAGAGGAAGGCCTTCTGGTTTGCGCGCTTCAAGGTTAAAATATATTTGCTTTTAACATGAATCATATAATTTTTGCATATTATATATAACTGATAAATATTTGTTTTGCGCTCTTCTAGGATATGTTTTTCTATCCACCGCACCGGGCCGAGCTTATCGAGGGGATGTTTCTTGCCGTCGCTGCCAAGCTGATCCGCGACGCTATTAATGATCAGAAGGATCGCGTTCGTGCCGGAAAGCCGATCCAAGGTTGGATCACCCCTGATCAGAGGAATGCGATGAAGGCTCGATTCGACGAGCCAAGGTACAAGGAGAAGTCGGAGAATGCCAAGGCGGCTAGGTAACATGTCTCGAAGTGGTACGGTGGATCGATTCCGATGACGGAACATTTCCGTTGTCTGGTATGTCTTTCTCTTTTAGAAATATTATTTTAATGCAAAACCGATAAATTATTACTAAGATAATATATTTAATTACAGGTAAGGAAGGTCGGTAACGTCGACATGGTGACCGTCTTCCTGGCCACCCATCGGAAGGACGAAGACCTTATTGACGAGAGGGCCGAGCTGACCTATGTAAGTATTACAATACGTTATCTTAATTTAATACTTCGTGTCAATTTTAATATAACTTAGTAAATATGATGCAAATAAATATTCATGTAGTTAGTAATAATAAATACATTAATTAGAAATTAGAAATTATAGAGTACTATCCATACTTTCTAGGCCGAGTATCAGAGGCTGCGGAAACGGGCGTCTGCTAGTGCACCTGATGCAGGAGAGGCCGGTACTTCCTCGCAGCCCACTCAAGCTCCGTCGGCGGATGAGCTGTGGATGACCGTCGTTGGTGGACTCCGTAGGGATACGTACTACGGTACGGGATCCTATAGCGCCCTAGTTGTGACCCAGTCCTCTAGGGCATCTCCTGCTAGTGTGCATGGTCCACAACCGTCCCAGGAGTCTGCCCGAGTCCACCAGATGATGGAGTCTCTCCGTGACGACCTGCTACGACGGATCAAGGAGCAGTCTCAGCACCCTACGGACGATCCTGCGCTGCTAGCACGATTGGAAGCGCTCGACCGCGGCATTATGGAGCTCATGGAGACGACTGAGAGGACAGAGCGCACCGTTGGAGGGTTAGAGCGCACGGTGACGGAGCTGTAGACAGGACAGGTGACCATGACCGAGAGGCTGAGATTGGCGCAGGATTCGATGGTCCAGAGCAGTGATAGAATGTTATCTATCATAGATTCATACCACCAGCGACTTACAGCGTTGGAGCGTGCTGGTCCTCCGGGTGCGCCTTCATCGTCGTCGACTCTGCCGCCTCCACCGCCTTCTTCTTCGACACCGACTTTACCGACGTCACTGCCTGCTCCATCGGTATCGATTTCACTTGAGGAGTATGAGTTGTTCTTATCCCTTCGTCGCGGCGGTGCCCCTCCTGCACCAGATCCCTAGTAGTCCTAGTTAGGACTGTTTGTTTGTGTTTGTTTCATTCTTTGTTTGTGACTTAGATATTTGTTGGTTGTGTAGACTTGGATGTTTGGATCCTATTCTATTTGTTGGTTGTGTGTAGACTTTGGTTATTTGGTTGTAGACTTTGTTATTTTGTTGTAGACTTTGTTATTTGGTGTAGACTTGGTTATTTGGATACTTGTTGGTTGTGCCTATTCTATTTGTTGGATCCTATTCTATTTGTTGGATCCCATTCTATTTGTTGCCTGCTACATTGTGTTATACTGTTGTTTATCCTAACAAGTCTTTATTAGTCTAATCAAGGCTAAACTAGCCTATGCTAGTATATCAAGCCCATACAACCTATACAATACAAAGTCAAAACCAACATCACACAACCTATTATTGCATCTAGGCCTACACATGGAAATCACATATTACATACATATATATATATATATATATACATATAGGCTACCTATATGTATACCACACATACATATATATAATATATATATATATATATAATGGTACACACACATAATATAATATATATGATACCTACATATATACATAATATACTTAGATGCATATTACATACACATACATATTTATATACATTACAATATATACATTACAATATATATATATATATATATATATAAATATATATATATATATATATATATATATATATATATATATATATATATATATATATATATATTTTAAAAAACAACATTTTATTGAATAATAAAGGAGGCTCGAAAGGAGCAGTACAGATGCCAGGGACAAAAAAACACAAAAAAGCCCTGTAGGACGCAGTAGAAAATACATAAAGGTGGAATTCAAATTTCGAAAAATTTCGAAATTTGTAAACTAAGCGGGTCAGCGAAATAAACGCAAAGGCGGTTGAGGACGCTCGGCCCAGGGGGGGTGGTATACTGCCATAGGGGAGTTTGATTGTTTTTTTTTTTTTTGGGATCGGAATTCAAATTTGAATTTGAAAAATTCGAAATTTGAAATCCGTGAGAGTCCCAAAAACGCAGGGAGGGGGGGCGCGTGTCGTGGCCCAAGGGGCGCGGGGCCCAAGAAAGGGGCGCGGGGCCCGAGAAAGGGGCGCAGGGCCCGAGAAAGGGGCGCGGGGCCCAAGGGGCGGTTCAACGCCCGGAGCCAGGCGCGCGGCTCGAGGCCAGCGCTCAGAGCCCGGCGTGCGGCTCTAGGAAGCGGGCGGCGCGGGGCCACGGTCCCCCCGCCGGCGGGGGGGAGGGGGAACGGGACGCCGACGGCAGCCGGGGGGTGACCCATCGACGAACAGGGGAGGAGAGGGGGGGTTAAAGGGGAAGGGGAAAGGAGGGGGAGGGCAGCCCGCCAAACGGAGGGGGCTTAGAGCTCGACCTCCGAGGATGAGCCGGGAATGACCATCAACGACCAGCAGGCGGCGACGAACCGGTGCCCGCGCGAGGTGCCGGCGAGGGAGGGGCCGGTCAAAAGCGGCAGGGGGGTGGCCTCCAACGCGCGCCGGAAGCTTCTAAGGTCGTAAGGAGGCGGAGGAGCCGTCCACGACACGGCGCTCTCAAGCGGAGGGGCGGCGGGTGCGCCCAGGGGGAGCTCGCCACGCGCAAGGGGGGGGGGAGGTAACCCCGGAGTGGGGAAGAGAGAGGCTGCCTCTCGGGCGGAGGGGGAGGCTGACGCGGGAAGCCGCAAGGGGGACCCAGCCGAGAGAGGGGGCCACTGCAGGGGCGAGACGAGAGGAGAGAGGGGCGGAGGAGACGCCGGAGCAGCGGGGAGCGCATGCCGAGCATCAGGCATCGAGGATGGGAGAGCTCCACCGGAGGGAGACGAGGCAGGCGCCGGGGGCCAGGCCAAGTCTGGCGCAGCCGGGGAAGGGGACTGCTCCGCGAGGGGAAATACGGGGGGCGCCGGAGCAGGCGGGGGGCCACCAGGAGCGGCTGGCCCCGGAGCCGGAGGGGGCTTAAAAAAAAAAAAAAAATATATATATATATATATATATATATATATATATATATATATATATATATATATATATATATTTATAGGAAGATAGAAAGATAGAGAGTTAGAAAGAGTGAGGTAAAGGGAGAGTGACAAGTGTGTGATAGAGAGTGAGTGTGTGTGTAGGAGTGACTGAAATCTATGTATGTAGGAACTGAAACCTGTGTACAGTGAGGGAAAACAGTATGTGTGTGATTGCGTGTCATTCACATGGGTGTGTGTGTGTATATGGCCTGTGTTCAGCAAAACAGGGAACCAAATGTTGCGTTTACATATTCCAAATTTTGAGGGGACTGTGCAGACCAAATCTCAGGTTTACATATACCAAATTTTGAAAAACAGTCCTATATTGATTATGGTTATCTTTTTAAACTGCAGGGAGAAATGGACATTCTGTATTTATTATTTTTTTTTGCATATTTAGCGACGTTTACCGACGTCCACCGACGTACGTTTGCGTCGGTAAACGTCGATAAATCTGCAAAATTTTCCAGGGTACCGACGTCCTTATACGTCGAAAAACGTCGGTAAACATCGGTGCACGTCGGTAATCATCCCAGGAATTACCGACATTTACTGACATTTTAAACGACAGTAAACGTCGGTACATTCCCAGGATTTTACCGACGTGTAGCGACTTTGTACACGTCACTAAACCACCGACGACACGACGGTAATCGTCGGTAAATTCCCAGGTTTTTACCAACGCGTAGCGACGTTAAACACATCGCTAATACACCGACGACACGACGGTAGACGTCGGTAATATATCGACGTATATATACGTCGGTAAACGTCGGTACTTGCAACGTTTTGAAGATCAGCGACTTACATTTCCGCGACAAGCCCAAAACGTCGGTAATTGCGTCGGTAAATATTTTTAGCGATGAAATTTATCGATTTAGCGACGTCTTTAAGCGTCGCTAAATCGACTTATTCTGGTAGTGGAAGTTATTTCATGGCAGCCTATCAGTTGTACTTCTTTTCATGAATCAATGTAGCCGAAATGGCATTTCAAATATTATCGAAAAAGTTGTATTCTGACTACAATTATGAATAAAATGAGTATTTCTTCTTCCTATATTGTGTCCTCAATATTTCTGAAATGTGGCTGGGTTTCAAATAGTTCTAAATGACTTAACAGTGCACGTTCTTGCCTTGTACACGTGCAACATCAGACTTGTACGACATCACGTCTTAGCGAGGACGAACGATTCGGTGCGAATCGAAGCGAGGACGAAAGATTTCCTGAATTGGGGCATGACAGGACTAGAGGCGGCGGAGGAGGGTTGTAGGTCAGGGGCGGACGCAGGAATTCAAGAGAGAGGGGTCGGTCTTAAACATAAAGAGTGTAAAAATAAAATCACATTCTAAAAACACAAAATAATTTTCAAAACACATACATGCGTTCATTGAATAATGTCTTACAAAACACAAGATATAGTAATCTCATATTACAACAACTAATTTCAGATTACAATACTCCTCTGCGATTGCACATCTTTTGAAATCGTTGAATAACGTCTTCATTGCTTACAGTCCCAGACATGTCTTTCTCAATATAAGCAATCAAACAGTCATTCATAAACTCATCTCCAAGTCGATTGCGTAGCTGAGTCTTGATAATTTTCATAGCTGAAAATACTCTCTCGACAGTTGCTGTTGCGACGGGTAAGATCAATGCCAACTTCATAAGCAGAAATACCAATGAATATTGTCGATGCCTCTTGGTTTGAACCATTTTTCTAGCAAGTCCACTAATACCTGTAACATCAGAAAACTGCTCGCTGGTACGGACGTCCTCAATATAGTTTGAAAGTTGATAGCCAAGACATGAAATATCATCTTCATCAAAATCAGAGGGGTAAAACTCAGCAAATTGTATTAACTTATCCATATCAAATGCTGAGAAAGAATCGGCTGGATCAAGACATGACATACACAACAACAACTCTGTATTCACCTCGGTAAATCGATTATTCAACTCTTGAAGTTGTAAATCTATAACGGAGTAGAATAATTCAACACGATAATAGTGAAGATTTGTGTATTCTTCAACATTACGACGTGATCTTCCATGAACTTCAAACTTGGCTTCCATGTTTGGGATTCCGATTCCATATTTTGTACAAAATAACGATACTTCATTCAACAATGATTCCCATTCACCATCTCTCATTCTTTGGAGTGTTTGCTTTGTTATTTTCACAATATTCATAGCATTAACAATGTCTTGGTCTTTTCTTTGTAATGCTTGTGACAAGTCATTAGTAATTCCCAAGATCATTTTTATTAAGTGTAAGCAGAAGACAAATTGAAAAGATTGAATTCTCTCACATAGATCATCTGCTTGAATTCTGTGAGCTACCTCATGTGCATATTCTCCTATAACCAATAGCACATCGATCACTGAGGAAAATAAGTTAATCAAACTCACTATTGTACCAAAATGTGAACCCCAACGAGTATCGCCCGGTCGTTGCAATGTTGTTTCTTGATTCAAACCTCTCCCCGTTAATATTTCACCATCCCCAATTCTTTGAATAAGCTTTTCAAATTGTTTCTCTCGAAGAAGATCTCCCCGTTTGCAGGAAGCTCCAACAACATTTGACAAAAGTGCTACAATATCAAAGAATGCACCAATCTTTGTATGATTTTTAGCAACAGCTACAAGTGTTAGTTGTAATTGATGAGCAAAACAATGAATATAATGGGCAGCTGGATTCTCCATCATAAACAAAGCTTTAAGACCATGGAACTCACCTCGCATATTGCTTGCTCCATCATAACCTTGTCCACGAATACTTGATAAACTCAGTGCCTTCTAAAAAGAAGATATTGACAGAACTGCTAAAGGCAACAGAAGGATGACAGGCGAGAGATGGAAATGCTGGGGTGAAGTAACAGAACCCACGCGTACTAAAAAGTACTATTGTTTGTGTTAAAGAACACGCTCACTACTCTGTTGTGTTAAAGAACACTTAGAGTTTTTCTCCCTGGAATTTTGATTACTACTGCTCTCAGAGAGAGCGCCAACAAAACGCCACATTACGCCTCATGAGCCCTTGAGCCCGAGTCGGAGCCCGAGTCCGAGTCCGAGTCGCTCTCCATGGAAATAAATTTGAGCACTGATTTTTGCTCTAATTTTGAGCACTGAATTTTGCCCTAATTTTTTAGCACTGATTTTTGCCCTAATTTTTGCTAAAATTTATTTTTATTTTTGCCCTAAAAAAATGTGGTTTCTTATAATCACTGATTTTTACCCTGATTTTTGTCCTAAAATTTCTTTAAAAATTGTGGTTTCTTACCCTAATTTTTACTAAAACTTAAAAATACTTGGTATAGAAATTTTAATTTGAGAGAGAAAGATAGTAAAAATGAGATGAAGAGAGAGGGGAGAGAGCAGATTAGATGTACCTCCTTGGCTCTTCTTCTTCTTCTTCTTCTAACGGGCTGCAGCTGCTGCTGCTTCTTCTTTTTCGTCTTCTTCTTCTTTTTTTTCTTCTTACTTTTCTTTGTTCTTTTCTTCTTCTTTTTCGTCTGCTTCTTCTTTGTCTTTTTCTTCTTCTTACTTCTTAGCCTTAGGCTCTTAGCTGCTGTGTGCGGGAGTACCAGCACCGCTCACATAAAAAAAAAAAAAAAAATTTTTTTAAAAGTCAGTGGGGTCACGTGACCCTACTTGACCCTGAGTGGGTCCGCCACTGTTGTAGGTGAAGTGTAGCTGGAGGTCGGGGAGGGAGAGGGGGGTCAAAAATTTGGGGGCTCAATTCTGTGGGGGAAAAAGAAAACCCGATGTCCTATATTAAAAATTTAGCGACGACATATAGAAACGTCGCTTAACGTAGACAGTTGTTTAATATAAGGCGATATTTTTATGTTGGAGTCGCTAAACGTCGCTAATGTAAAAAATATAGCGACGTTTACCAACTATATATTCTGCGATATTATCTTTTATGAAATTAAAGCTGGTCGGTAGACGTTGCTAGATGTCGCTAATAGTGTCGTATTGTGACGTCTTTTACAGACGTCGCTAATATGCAAAATATTGACAATGTCCTACATCAGAGTCGCTAATTTCGTCGCTGATTTGACTTATTTTAGTAGTGGATTATCTCAATAATTAAGCCCAATTAAAGTTGTCTATTTGAAAAATTGGCTTAGGCTATAATTGTCATGGAAATATTGTGTAGATACCGAAGATAAATCTAATTTGATGAAGGGCAAAATTAGAAATATCGAAACATATATTTGTATTCATTAAGGTTATGGTCCCCAACTTATACAACCACCAAAGAGAAGGTTTTTTCTTTTTTCTTCTGCATATCTATCAACAGAAAGAGAGGGACAAGATTCGAATTCATTTTTGTCATCAAGGATCGTAGCAAGTTGGAAGATTGAACTAAATAAAGAGACGACCGCTACAAGATCCATCAAGCCAAATAATGGATTCAGGTATACTTTTGCATTTCATGACCATTTTCTTTTATCTCATGAATCAACGGATAAATTACAATGAACAAATACATCAAATCTTTTTTCAAGTTAATTTGACTAAACATGGTTACCCAGCGCAAGGGATAGCTCTCGATGAGTTTGTCACTAACCTTTGCAGATGGCTTCAATTTTCTTGATCGACCAACTCCAGGGACGGGCTGCCACTTATCTAACCATGCATGTACTATGTGTTTCACAGGGAAATTCAACAAATAGACAATTGTAGTTCAAAAATATAAAAAGTAGAGAAGGTGCAGCCAGTGTTCTCTTTAGTAGGTTCCTCTTAACAACTGAAAGTAACACAATTGAGCATACTTAAAATGTTAGTACATTTCCATTCATCAAACTAGGTAGGTGTGGTCCATTGTTACGAAGGGAATACATAAGCATAAGCTCTCTCAATGTCAGATTGTTCAGAGATTACATACTTGTTCAACATCTTATGGAAAAGGAAAAGAAAAGAAAGAAGAAATGCTTATATATATACCATGTCCAATCATTTGAATAGGTGTAGCTACTTGTTGGTATAAAGTTGAAGTATACCATGTCCAATCATTTGAATAAGTGTAGCTATTTTTTGGTATAAGTTGAAGTAGCTAAGCTAGCAAGAAATATGTTCATTGACCAAGCAGGACAACTGTTGAGAGCTGGAATCTACCAACTCTAACACAGAATAGTAATCTCCTCTAAACTTCTTCTGACGCTTTCTAGGCTATTTTTTCCTACCTAATCCACCAAATTGGACTACTAGGAGATTAATTATTACTCTTAAGTTTCTAACTAATATCACATAGTTAGTGATATTTGAGGAACATATATGTGAAAGTTAATAAGGAGTCTTGAAGAAAATTCCCAAACCTTTTTTTCAAAAAAAAAAAAAAATATTCCCAAACTAAATATTATGACCTTGTCCAGTCCTGCAGCTCGTTATTCAAAACTATTATAATTAACACGCTGCTCTCCTTACATAATCTAATAAATTCACGTGCGTTGTACTTAAAATAAATATTTTTTTAATATTATTAAAATAGTTTAAATAATATTTGAATTAATATTTGTGAAAGAATTTAAATATTCTGATATTTTTTCTTTAAATTAATTTATAAATTTAGTTTTTAATATATATTTGTAGAACTAAATGGTTTATTTTTAAAAAGCTTTTTAATAAATGATGGAGGATTTACAAACTGCATAGATGGCTAAATTTTGGGCGGTTTCCAAGCTTATAAGAGAATAGATATACAGTTAGTAGTTACTTGCTTGAACGTCCAATTTTTTCACATTTAGAATTATAAATTGCAAATCAGAAAAAAAGTTCAGATATTTAGGTGGTTTGTGACTTGTAGATATGCTGTTGCTTGTCGAAGTTCTGAAACCAAAGTACTACACAGTTCAGTAACTTTAGCAAACACAATTGAGCCTTAAAAATCCCATATACAATATTTATTAACTCAATATTGACAAAAAGCCATTTACATCTCAGCTGACAATCCGCAATTTAATTTCTGCTACTATACATATATATACTAATTTTTGTACTTATTATCTACATGATTGAATATTTATACAATCAAAAAAACATTTTTATGCTAATATATATATATATATATATATATATATATATATATATATATATATATATATATATATATATATATATATATATGCAAAATAATATTTTGTTCGCGGTTTGTGACTGCGGACGTAACAACAAACTGATCACGTGATAGCAGACCATTGGCCCCCTGCTATTACCAGACATCACATGCTTAAAATCCGAGACAAGGGACCAGTGAGAGCCGCTACGTGGCCTACGGTCACGTCCGCGGTCACAAACTGTGCAAGAGATCAGTGTCCTTAGGTTTGCTAAAGTATGTCTACCTCTGTAATCTACTGGTAATTATATGGGTGTGGGCTTCTGTCATTAGCCTACTGAATCTCCTGAGATTAACCCTAACGTTCTGCCGGTCTAGATAAACTCTCTTCGTCTCCGACCACCCTTTGCTGGTAATGGCGTTGGGGTCCGTCAGCACCGGGTCGCGACGATCGTACTCCTTGTAGAGCGAGCTCTCCTCGGGAGCCACCTTGTAGGCCACGTACTTGAGCCCCAGCTTCCTCGCCGGCTCCCCGTAGTAGGAGTCCGCCGCCCAGTCCAGCCCCAGGGGGACTATCTGGACCAGCACCGCGCCGGGACGCATGAACAGGAGGTGGGTCATCGCGGCGCCGTGGACGGCCAGCATCGCGTCCGCGGAGCCGAGCGCGGCCTGGATCTCGGAGAGCGGGGTGGTTCTCTTGGGGTTGAGGATTTGCACGTCGAACCCGATCCTCTCGCACGCCTTCACTATGTTCCTGAGGTTCTGCATAACCCGGGATTTGTTGCGGATGAATATGGCCAGCTTCGGGTGCGCGCGCTTGGGCAGCGGTGCTGCTGCTGTTGCAACACCACCAAATCCTTGGCCAAGTAGAGACTGGAAGTCCTGGATCCCTCTGCCTGCAGAGTAATTAGCATGACAAAATACGTAGACTTGATCAAATTGGGAACTATAGCTAAAATATGTACAAACATAAATTATTCTGAACCGGGCTCATCCTACAATTTCCTCGCCATTCACTTGATGGCATAAAAATAAGTACATGTGCAGAACAGTCCTCCTCATTTTCCGTATCATCAAGAAACAAGGTACACTACGAGAAATCCGGCTCAGTGAATAATTTTTCGTACAAACATCAATTATGATGTGTAGACAAAAATATATTAGCAAAAGTTCTCCATGCAAGTACCAAATAGTTGGTATGGCAATCTGTCAGCTGAAGTTGAGGTTAGGTGCAAATAACAGCAGCGTACAAGAAATATAAGACAGCTAGGTCATGTACTAAAATCTTCCGAAGGAATTTTAGTTGAACTAAACATGGATTATGCGACCCGTGCAGCCAGCTAAGCCACGTCTATATACAGGAGCACCTCCTAGCTCTATATAACAATATAGCTAGGTTCTTTGTTGGTAGTTGAAAGTCGTTACAATTAGCAATATTAGTGAATAAATATTGTTCATACACATCAGAACAATTAAATTAAGACACTGGACATGCATGAACTCTTACATCCACCGAGTTGCGACAGGAAAATTATTTATTTCTTATAAAATTCGTTTAAATATGTGTAGAAATCAGTGCTGGCAGAACCGGACCGGACCGGCGGTCCGACCGGGTCCGACCGGTCTTGACAAAAATTTCGGTTCCGTTTGATGTGAACCGAGGTATTTTGAAGAACCGCTGGTTTTTTCACAGAACCGGATTTAACCGGTGAACCGGCCGAACCGGTTCGCAATTGAACCGAAAATTTTCGTTTTTTTTAAAAAAAAATAACTCAAAAAATTTATTGTGTGAGAGTTGGACCATTTGGTTCTTGGTTTGGTTTTGAGAGACCTTATAGTTGTAAATTAAACCAAACCAAACATGCTAAGAACCAACACAAGAAGTAAATGTGGATATGTTATCCGTTTGAACCAAACCAAACCAAGTCTATTTGAACTCCGGTTGAACCCCTGTCCGACCTATACAAAAAAAAAAAAAAATCGGTTCAATCCTCGGTCCGATTTTTAAAACATTGGTAGAAATAAAATTGAACTTATAATATCATGCTAAAGCTTCCCGCGACTACACCATGACTCTAAATTTTAACCTAGATTAGGATTGTATATTGAATTGTAAGTATTTGGTTTACGCTAAATTCTCTTTCAATTATTGATTTGGTAAAGGTCTTTGTTGAGTAAATAGCAAGTTATTTGTTATTAGGGACTTAAGAGAGAGGGGATTTGAAGTATGGAACAATTAAGTGACAAATAAATTTTCAAAAACTTGGTATTTTAGGTTGTGGTATTTTTGTGTCGTTCAAGTTATACCTAAGTTATACCTAAAGTTCATCGTTCCTCCTAATTTTATATGCTAGCGCTGCCACTAGATGTATGTTACACGTACCATTTGGCATGAATTTCGGATCGATCGATAGCTCCCCGTGGATTCTCAATCCGACGATCATCTCCGGGAAGCAGTGGACCCTGCCGTCGTTAGAGAAGTCTACCATCTTGTAGTTGGTCAGCTTCCTCACCACCTTCCCGTACTTGGTCTTCCACCACGAGTGGTACTCCAGCACCACCAGCACCACCTCCCCTTTGAACCGTTCCGCGGTGATGTACAGCGGGATCATCCCGTCGTTGAACTCGTGGTAGACGTTCCCGGTGTACCCGCCCGTCGAGAACGCGATCGCCGGAACTTTATGGCGCACGTCGCACCTGCTGCCGCTGCCGCCTAGCGATTTTGTCGGTTGCAGCTTGACCTCCTGGATCGTGTTCATGACCGACGTCTCCCACTTCCTCGTGTAGGGGCGTATCGTCTCCACCGTGCCGTTATCGCCGTCTCGAGAGCCGTACAGTAGAATGGACGATGAGCCGGAGCTGGTTCTGATGTCCCCTCTCATGTAGCACACATCGGTACGATAATGGCTCCGGTCGCAGCAAAGTAGGCCTTCCTCACCACTCGTACTAGTCCCTGCGGTAACATAATCAAAAAATTTGAATTTGTTTTCTTTTGATTTTTAAAAAATATTTTCTTAATTATGTTCTCTTTGGATTTGAAGTATGCAACAATTGATACATAAATTGAAAACGCTGCGATACTAATGTTCTCATGTCTCAAACTATAACTAAAGTTCAGTCTTCCCGAATTTTAATTTTAGATGCTAGCTCGGTCACTGAGTCGGAACGTGCCGAAAGAGGTGAAGTTAATTTACCATCGATGAGGGAGGAACAGGAATGCGATTTCTTGACACCCTCTTCTTCTTCGTGTACTTGGAGATGGTTCTTGTTCGAAGAAAAATGGGTCTTCAAAGACTCCAAATCTCTGACTGTTTCTACAAGAACTATAGAGCATAATTTCAGTCAGTACCAAGCAATTGAACAAACATGGCGATTATTTCTTGGACACGAAACGTATAGATCAGTTCTTACATGTATCGGGAGGACGTTGCACTAATGAAGGAGAGAACGAAGGTGATGATGCAGATGAAGAACTCGCCAGCCTCAGTATGGAAAGTCCAGCGGACAGCACCAACAGAAGCAGAATGAAGGAGCGATAGAGACGATACTTCTTGGGGTCCAATTCTACCTGCGACGACTTCACGAAAACCGGAGGAAGAGATTTGATGATCCTAGGATGATGATGATGAGCCATTGCCTCCTACCAATATACCAAAGGTTTGTGTATGGCTAGCTAATATCTGATCATCAAGGAGAGTGAGTTATATTGGACCTATAGCTAGCTCCCCTTCCTCAGCATCTATCTATATCTCTGTCAGTAGAAAGAAATTGAATATGAGGAGGAAGAAGGAAAAAAAATTAAAGAGGAATAAATATGGATAATTGGAACAGGTGGAAAGAGTCTCGATAGGTGCCTTCAGAACAGGTTTCCAGCCACATGAAGGTATGAATAAGAATAAGGGAAGAGTTCTCATTTGAGACTCTTGATATCAACATGTTAACCACCAGCAGAATAATTTGAGTCAACCAAAAAAATTTAATACTTCCTCACATTTTCCATCTTCCTTTTATACTTGTTCTGTAGACCTACTCATCATCATATAAAAATAAAAAAAATTAAAAAAAATTAAAAAAAAATAAAAAAAAAAAGACAGAAAAGGCTCTGGGCATGTGACTATGCAAGTTTGCTTCTCAAGCAGCCCCACAGCTCAGGTGGGTAGAATAACAGCAGCAATTATATATATATATATATATATATATATATATATATATATATATATATATATATATATATATATACCAGATGACCTCTAGCCTAGTGGTTAAGAGAGATGCATGCGACCCGAGTGGTCAGGAGTTCGAATTCCAGTGGGAGCGAATTCAGAAACAATTTACCTAGTTCCAATATATATATATATATATATATATATATATATATATATATATATATATATATATATATATATATATATATATGACCTCTAGTCTAGTGGTCAAGAGACATGCATGCGGCCTAAGTGGTCGGAGTTCGAGCACCAGTGGAGACGAGTTCGCCACAATTATCCATTGCTTCAAAATATATATATGGTCAATGACCTCTATCTCAAGTAGTTAGAATGAGGCATATCCTGCCAAGAGCTTGCAGGTTCGAACAACAGAAGAAGTACATTTAATTTTCTATGGGGGAATAAAATGTAAGTGCGGGCCAGATGCGGGTGCGATGCTGGCATTCGAGCTGGGACTGTGACCTTCGTGCTGAGTTTGTAGGCCTTTGGACCAGGAGTCTATATATATATATATATATATATATATATATATATATTTTGAAAAAGGGTAAATTTTATTCCAAATGCAACACAATAATTTTACAACATACAATCATAGTGGGACTCCCACTCTTCAGTTTTCCATAGCATTTACATCGAATTCAATGTTATGGAGGATGCCTACAGGAGGGGTGATTAGCCCCTCAAAGATACGACGGTTTCGTTCTCTCCATACATGCCAAACAGCGGCAGCTAGTCGAACTCCGGCGGTCCGGAACCAGTCTGGTGTAGTGCCCCGTCCTTACATCGTGCCCTGTACTCCATCTACGGGGTGTGCGAGAAAGGAACACTGTCGCTATCGATTCGGTCGGAACCGATAGGTCGGGATCGATCGAGTCGATCGATCGGGAACGGTTGAATTAAGATCCATTCCTTGTTATGGAATGGCTTCTTCGGAACCAAAGTCCCATATTCAGCGGGTTGCGTCTCAAGGATTGACTCTGCGGCTGAGTCGGGAGAGACCTCCCATTGCTCTGTTTTACACGCCGCTTGCGTTGGTTTTGGCTTTGTTTTCTGAATGCGTTTCCGCGAATGTTTTCGATGGTTTCATGGCTTGCATTTCGAACTCGCATTTCCTATCGAACTTCTTGAATAATGCAGTGTTCTAATCGGTTGCTTGTGCGATTTCAGATAATCGCGTAGGCGACGTCTAGCGCGGCCAACAAGTTCTCTCGCCGAAGTAAACTCAAGGTGAGTGGCTGACCCTTCTCTTCTCGACCCCTTCTTAGGTAAATCGATAGTGTTGTTGTGGATGAAAGAATGAATACAGAGGCACGGGCACGGTAAAATGGTCAAGTTTCAAAGTGAACGTAGGCAATACCTTAACAACTAAATAATGTCTTAACTCGGTCATTGGACAACTTGTCGACAAGGGAGAGTTTCCTCGAGAAACAACCCGCGGCCACGGGACCGACTCGGCCTAGGAGGAAACACGGTATAGCTGTGCTGGATGATAGCACGGGTTAAGCGGGGACTTGCAGCGGGGCTCGCTACTTGCGCTGCAAGGGCCCCGGCTAACAAAGCTATAGTCCAGGATGGCTTGTCATGCCAGTGGCCAATCACACGTAATATTGCACTTGGTATGTAAATGATAACAATTGACAGGGAAGAACATGGTAAGTTTCATAAGGCACGGCGCGGTCCGCTGTGGGTAAGTTCCAACATAATTTATATTATGCTTGTCATTGCTCGTTTGAAATTCATTAGGATGGTTAGAAACATTCATGGGCTAAGTCATATAAACTCTTCAACCAAATGAGAGCTTAGAACTTAATTTGCCACGCACCAGTACAAAGTGTAATGTACTGATCCTCGCTCTCCACGCAGGTACCCCGAACCACGAAGGACGTGCCACCTAAAAAGCTCAAGGCGACGTGAACCCTTTTGAAGCCTCGTCCGCGTGTGAAGGCTTGTGTTTCTGGATTCCTTTTGAAGAAGACCCCGCACTCAGTCCAAAAGAAGATGACGACTCGACTCCCGTCGATACCAGGTGGAAAGTGTTATGTTTTGCTTGTAAAAAGGGATGTAATGTAAGGAACGACTATCTCATCGGAGTTCGTTTTGTAAGTCGAGTCATGTTGTAGCCCGCGCGGCAATGAATGTAATGAAGTCAATGTAAATGAAGTTTTATTATCAATAAAAAAGTCTACTTCTATTACAAATGTGTCAATCAATTTTTCTGCGTACTCTAACTTGATGTTGTGTTTCGGATGACCTTATGACTACGCCTTGTACGATCGCAACTTAGGTTCGTACGGCATCACGCCTGGGGGACGACTATCGATTCTACGGAATCGGAGCATGGCATAATGGTATCAGAGCACGGCTTTACATCCTTTGACCTCGCATCGATGAGATAAGTTGTTCCATACAATGAGTCTGTAATAATTTGTGACTGATGCGTTTGCCTTCGTATCGCAGAAGTGACGGAACCCACGGCCGAACGAGAGCAGAGCGCTTCTAGCGGCTCAAGTAGTTCGCATCGTTCGCGGGCCGGACCTTCTAACGATACCATCGAAAGGATGCTGCGCATGATGGAGGCACAGCAAAACCAGTACGAGAACCGGCATCAACAGGTAGAAGAACGACAGGCCCAGTTCGAAGCTCGCTTCGACGCACATGCCAAACTTCAACAAAAGTAGCTGGATACCCTGCAGCAGATCGTACAGACAATGGCAGCCAACGAAAATTCTGCGACTGTGCCTACCGTCACCGTACCTACTGCCACCGTGCCGACGATCCAACCTATTGAAGTCGATACGGAGCAGCCCGAGCGTCAACCAGCGGCACCGAAAAAGTACATCTTTGAAGTGTCAGAATTAAAGAAGGCGTGCCGCACTTCCTTCAGCGGTACCGAAGGCCCTTCCATGGCGATCGACTTGTTGGAAGAGCTGGAAGATCACTTTGAGCTTCTCGACATTGAAGAATCAAAGCAAGTCGCCTGCGCACAACTTCAACTACGGTTGAACGTGTACGACTGGTGGGCCATGCGCAAGCGAGCGATCCGACCGGACAACACCACCGTGCTGATCTCTTGGGCCACGTTCCGCAAAGCTTTTGAAGTCCAGTACCTTCTGTCAGCCGTTCGTCAAGCGAAGGAAAATGAATTCATGCAGTTGAAGCAAGGGAGCCGGACAGTAGAACAGTATGTCACAGAATTCAACAAGTTGTCCAAGTTTGCTAGTCAGTTTCTGCCTATGGAAGAGTGCCGTGTGTGACAGTTCGAAGTGGGTCTGCGACACTCTATCGGTGCGCATGTCGGGGTCCCGGAGTACAAGACCGTGGGTGAGGCTCTGAATCACGCTCTCCGCCTTGAGAACCGGCATCCTTCCGGTGCTGACGACGTTGTGCGCCACTCCAATCACAAACGTCCTAGCTATACGGGAGGCAACAACTATGCGTCAAAGCGTCCAAATAATGGCGGCAACAGAGGGCGAACCCCTCCGATTCCTTGCAGCAAATGTCACAACCCTGGCCACTATCCCAATGATTGTCGTATTCACGAAGGAGGATGTTTCTTTTGCGGACAAAGGAGGTACCAATTTCGAGACTGCCCGATTCGGAAACCAAAATCATCCTAATGTACCACCACAATAATACGTTAAAAGAATCGAGGACAGGCGCCCCGACCTCCTCAGCCCACTCAACCCGACAACCAAGTCCGATGCCCTAATGCTCAGGGGCGTGTCTTTGCTCTGACTCGAGACGAGGCATTCGCTTCCAACACTGTCGTGACATGTATATTGAGTTTCAATAATGTACCTGCTCGTGTGTTATTTGATTCAGGTGCCTTGCATACTTTCATATCGGCGGACTTCGTCGCCGAGCATAAATTCTCTGTAATATTGTTAGACCTCGACCTTAGCGTAAGTATGCCTTCGGCCGTGCCACTACTCACAAACTTAGCCTACGGGGGAGGAACCATATGTATTGGGGGTCAAAAGATCGGTCTTGATACGATAGTTCTAGATTTGAAGGACTTCGACATCATACTGGACATGGATTGGCTTGGTCCGTGCAACGCAACCATAGACTGCGCTGAAAAGAAGGTCACATTCTGCATACCTGGAGTGCCTGAATTTTGCTACTCGTGTGGTGAGGCGTCGCCGACCTGCATGGTGATCTCCGCAATATCTTCTCGACGGATGCTGCATTCCGGGTGCGAAGGCTATCTAGCTTCCGTTCGAGACATGCGACAGGATGGTACAAACGCGGGTCAGATCGACGTTGTGGCAGTTTTCCCAGACGTGTTCCCAGACGAGCTACCCGGCATGCCGCCCGATCGAGAAATAGAGTTCACCATCGACATATTCCCCGACACCCGGCCGATCTCGAAGGCTCCGTACAAAATAGCCCCTGCAGAACTGAAGGAACTAAAGGCACAACTACAAGAATTACTCGACAGAGGGTTTATCCGTCCGAGTGTCTCGCCGTGGGGTGCGCCCGTGCTATTCGTGAAGAAGAAGGATAGATCGATGCGGCTCTCCATCGACTATCGAGAATTGAATAAAGCCACCGTCCAAAATAAATACCCCCTGCCCCGCATCGACGACTTGTTCGACCAGCTCCAAGGTGCAACAGTGTTTTCGAAGATTGATCTGCGATCGGGTTATCACCAACTCAAAGTCAAGCCAGATGACGTGCCAAAGTCTGCCTTCCGTACTCGTTACGGCCACTACGAGTTCTTGGTAATGCCGTTCGGTCTGACAAACGCCCCTGCCGTCTTCATGGATCTAATGAATCGGGTGTTCCGTCCATTCGTTGACAAGTTCGTAGTAGTCTTCATCGACGATATCCTCGTCTACTCAAAGGATCGAGCGCAACATGCAGAGCATCTGCGGACGGTACTCCAAACCCTTCGAGAGAATCAGTTGTATGCGAAGATGAGCAAGTGCAAATTCTGGCTGAACAGTGTCTCATTCCTTGGACACATCATCTCCGCCGCGGGCGTCGCAGTCGATCCGAAGAAAGTTGAGGCAGTCGCTGATTGGAGATTGCCCGCATCAGTTAGCAAAATTTGAAGCTTCCTAGGCTTGGCGGAATACTACCGACGCTTCGTGAAGGACTTCGCGAAGATTGCATCGCCGTTGACTCGCCTCACCCAGAAAGGAGTCGCGTTCGAGTGGTCAGACGACTGTGAAGCTTCCTTCCAAGAGCTCAAACAACGGCTCGTTTCGGCCCCGATACTTGCATTTCCTGAAGGGACGGAGGGATTTCAAATCTTCAGCGATGCTTCTGGCCAGGGCTTGGGGTGTGTGCTCATGCAGCGGGATAAGGTGATATCTTTTGCTTTCCGGCAGTTGAAGCCGTACGAGAAGAACTATCCCACGCACGACCTAGAATTAGCGGCGATTGTGTTTGTATTGAAGCTGTGGCGTCACTATCTCTATGGCATGGCGTGCAGGATTTATACGGACCACAAAAGCCTTAAGTATCTTTTCACCCAGAAAGAATTGAATTTACGGCAGAGGCGATGGCTCGAGCTGATCAAAGACTATGACTGATCAATCGACTACACGCCGGGCAAGAGAAATGTGGTATCAGATGCGCTGAGCCAAAAATACTTAGCTTCGTTATACATCAACGATCGACTGCTGCGCGACCTGGAAGGAATGGGCATCGAACTCCTAGTTCATTTCAGAGACGTGAAACTGGCACAACTGCGGGTGGAACCGAGCCTACTGGAGAGGATCAAGTCTGCACAGAAGGACGACCCATACCTAGAGAAGATGCGAAAGCTGATATTGACAGAAAAAGCGTTCGACTTTGCAGAGGATGAGTCGGGAGTGTTGTGCGTGAAGGGACGGCTATGCGTACCGGACGATGCAGAACTTAGAAAGGAGAGAATATCGGAGGCACATTATGCAAAATATTCCTTGCATCCTGGCAGCACCAAGATATATAAGGACCTCCGCGTTGTCTTTTGGTGGCACGGTATGAAGAGGGACGTAGCGCTCTTTGTGTCAAAATATATGGCCTGTCAGCAAGTCAAAGCCGAGTACCAGCGATCGGGCGGGGAGATGCAGTACCTTGCCATTCCAGAGTGAAAATAGGATCACATCACTATGGACTTCTTTGTTGGCTTGCCGAAGACGCCGCGGGGAAACGACGCCATCTGGGTCATCGTCGATCGACTAACCAAGTCAGCGCACTTTATTGCCATCAAAGTTACTTGGAGCATCGATCGCCTTGCTCAGATATACCTTGATGAAGTAGTTCGGCTGTACGGGGTCCCAGTATCTATCGTCTCGGATCGGGATGGACGGTTCGTAGCGCGCTTCTAGAGTAGTCTTCATTCAGCACTGGGGACCAAGTTGAAGTTCAGCTCAGCTTATCATCCTCAGACTGACAGCCAAACAGAGTGGGTAAACCAAATTCTCGAAGACATGTTACGACTCTGTGCGATCGACTTGAAGTCAAGTTGGGACGTCCATCTACCGCTGGCCGAGTTTGCCTACAACAACAGCTATCAGTCCAGCATCCAATGGCATCGTTTGAAGCTTTGTACGGCCGGAAATGCAGATCGCCCATTTACTGGGATGAAGTCGGGGAACGGCAGATACTTGGTCCGGAGCTGGTGGAGCAGACCGTGCAGAAGGTCAAGTTGATACGAGAGAGATTGAAGATAGCATAAAGCCGGCAGAAAAGCTATGCCGACATGCACCGACGCTCCCTCGAGTTCTTGGAAGACGACCATATATTCTTGAAAGTCATGCCCATGCGGGGAGTTTCCAGGTTCGGTGCGAAGGGGAAATTAAGCCCAAGATTTGTTGGCCCGTTCGAAATATTGAAGTGAGTCGCCCCGGTAGCTTACCAAATTGCCTTGCCGCCTGCGTTATCATAGGTACATGACGTCTTTCACGTATCACAATTGCGGAAGTACGTGCATGATCCGAGCCAGGTTGTGGATTTGGGTAAGCTGGACCTGAAGGAGGACTTGTCATATGTCGAAGAGCCGGTACAAATCTTGGAGCACAAGGATAAACTTCTCCGCAACCGTGCTATTTCTCTCGTCCGCGTCCTCTGGAGAAACCATTCGGTCGAAGAGTCGACGTGGGAGCTTGAGTCAGAAATAAAAGAAAAGTTCCCTTCATTGTTCTCGTAGAGGTAGGTTCTATTTTAAGTTTCGATGATGAAACTTTTTCTTAGTTGGTTATGGTGTAGTGCCCTGTCCCTACATCGTGACCTGTACTCCGTCTACGGGGTGTGCGAGAAAGGAACACTGTCGCTATCGATTCGGTCGGGACCGATAGGTCAGGATCGATCGAGTCGATCGAACGGGAACGGTTGAATTAAGATCCATTCCTCGTTATGGAATGGCTTCTTCGGAACAAAAGTCCCATATTCAGCGGGTTGCGCCTCAAGGATTGACTCTGCGGCTGAGTCGGGAGAGACCTTCCATTGCTCTGTTTTACACGCCGCTTGCGTTGGTTTTGGTTTTGTTTTCTGAATGCGTTTCCGCGAATGTTTTCGATGGTTTCATGGCTTGCATTTCGAACTCGCATTTCCTATCGAACTTCTTGAATAATGCAGTGTTCTAATCGGTTGCTTGTGCGATTTCAGATAATCGCGTAGGCGACGTCTAGCACGGCCAACAAGTTCTCTCGTCGAAGTAAACTCAAGGTGAGTGGCTGACCCTTCTCTTCTCGACCCCTTCTTAGGTAAATCGATAGTGTTGTTGTGGATGAAAGAATGAATACAGAGGCACGGGCACGGTAAAATGGTCAAGTTTCAAAGTGAACGTAGGCAATACCTTAACAACTAAATAATGTCTTAACTCGGTCATTGGACAACTTGTCGACAAGGGAGAGTTTCCTCGAGAAACAACCCGCGGCCACGGGACCGACTCGGCCTAGGAGAAAACACGGTATAGCTGTGCTGGATGATAGCACGGGTTAAGAGGGGACTTGCAGCGGGGCTCGCTACTTGCGCTGCAAGGGCCCCGGCTAACAAAGCTATAGTCCAGGATGGCTTGTCATGCCAGTGGCCAATCACACGTAATATTGCACTTGGTATGTAAATGATAACAATTGACAGAGAAGAACATGGTAAGTTTCATAAGGCGCGGCGCGGTCCGCCGTGGGTAAGTTCCAACGTAATTTATATTATGCTTGTCATTGCTCGTTTGAAATTCATTAGGATGGTTAGAAACATTCATGGGCTAAGTCATATAAACTCTTCAACCAAATGAGAGCTTGGAACTTAATTTGCCACGCACTAGTACAAAGTGTAATGTACTGATCCTCGCTCTCCACGTAGGTACCCCGAACCACGAAGGACGTGCCACCTAAAAAGCTCAAGGCGACGTGAATCCTTTTGAAGCCTCGTCCGCATGTTAAGGCTTGTGTTTCTGGATTCCTTTTGAAGAAGACCCCGCACTCAGTCCAAAAGAAGATGACGACTCGACTCCCCCCGATACTAGGTGGAAAGTGTTATGTTTTGCTTGTAAAAAGGGATGTAATGTAAGGAACGACTATCTCATCGGCGTTCATTTTGTAAGTCGAGTCATGTTGTAGCCCGCGCGGCAATGAATGTAATGAAGTCAATGTAAATGAAGTTTTATTATCAATAAAAAAATCTACTTCTATTTTAAATGTGCAATCAATTTCTTCGCGTACTCTAACTTGATGTTGTGTTTCGGATGACCTTATGACTACGCCTTGTGCGATTGCAACTTAGGTTCGCACGGCATCACGCCCGGGAGACGACTACCGATTCTACAGAATTGGGGCGTGACATCCTGTCCTCTTCCTCTGCTATCTCGGAGCACAGTGATGATGTCCCCAACCCCCTTTCCTGAGTCACATCCACCCAACACCCTGCTTTGCTCAGCCCAGATTTGCCTTGACAGGTTACACTCAAAAAAAATGTGTCCAATAGATTCATTCTTCACACTACATAGCACACACTTAGGGTCAGGAACCTGAACCCAAAAGCACTAAGTCGATCCCTCGTTAGAAGACGACCAAGAAGAAGCCGGTAAACACACAATTATATCTTTCTTGCAAGACCCTTACACCATACGAACTCATAGTCAGAACTCAGAGGAAAAGTACGCCTAACGAGGTTATAGCAGCTCCGGAACTGGAACTGTCCAGTCCCAGTAGAAACTCCAGGCGGGTCCCAGACCCCTCGATCAGCTGACAATACTGGGTCAAAGGCGACTGTCCTGATAATCTCACCAAGCTCCTCGGTATAGCAGTAGGACTCAGGCCTCCACTCTCCATCTCGGATAATCCGTTGGCAAGTCAGACCCTTCTATCCTCCTGATGCGACGGTGCTCCCCTGATCTCTAACAGAGATTGACGATCAATCCAAGGATCCCGCCATAGGTCCGTGCCAGTCCCATCCTTCATGACCCTTTGGATTGCAGATTTGAGTACCACCCTATGTCTCAAAATAGTCTTGAAAGTGATGGAATGATTGTTGTCCGTGGCACAGTCCCAGAAGTTGCCATGTTTTACATATCTATTATACATCCAGTCAGCCCAGAGGGATCCCCTATTGATGAACCTCCATACCAGCTTCAGTGCCGAGGCCTCCCTGATCTCCAACAATGACCGTAGCCCCACTCCTTCCTCCTTCCTGGGCCGACAAAGCTGCTCCCAGGAGATCGCATGCATACCACCCCTCCATATGAAGTCTGCACAAATCCGCTCCACTTTTCTGATAGTGGCAATAGGAAGTAGGATGGATTGAAGCCAGAAATGGGCCACAGCTAATATCACCGATCTAACCAGCTCAATACGTCCTCCAAAAGCTAAACCAGTGGCTTGCCATCCTTCAATCCTCCTCTGGACGTAATCCACCAGACTGTGGCAGTCCTGATCCCGTACATAGTTAAATGTGAGAGAAATCCCTAGATACTTCACCGGTAAATCGCTCCTCTCAACTCCTAGCGCGTCAGCCCACTCCTCCTTCTGGGAGCAAAAGGAGCTAAAATATACCCTGCTCCTCTCGACTCCTAGCGCGTCAGCCCACTCTCCCATAATCTTCGTAATCGTGTGCATACCCTCCGTAGATGGCTGGATGAACACCAAGAGATCGTCTGCATAAATAAGGTGGATAACCGGGGGGTCAATCCTCCTAAACAATGGAACCAGTCTCCCACGATGCACTGCCATGTTGTAAAACCCGTAAATTAGATTGCATATTTAAATTATAATTGTGTTGTTAAATAAAATTTTGCTAAAATAATATTATTATTAATTAATTAGTAAATTTATGAAAAGTATTTTCAAAATAAAATAATTGGATTTTTGGTTTTATCCCGAACCCAGACCCGTTCTTATTTTCGAAACCAAAATCGGTTTCGTATAAAATTCTAAGTTAATTAATTATATAAATATTTTCTAATGGAAATCACTCTCTTTTCTCACTCGGTTACACAACAACTTTTTTTTCATTAATGGAATAGAATCTTTCCATTCTTTAAACTCTTTCTTAAAGAGTCATTAAACTCTAGCTCTCTCTCTCTCTCTCTTTCTCATTTCGTAACCGAGCCGACCCTTTTCCCTTCTTCCTGAGCGTTAAACCCATCGTCTCCTCCGGCAAAACTGTCGGCCACCTCTTGCCCTCCCATTTCCCATAACTCCCAACTAACCCCTTTTCCTATATTAACCCCTCCTTTATTCCCATTTCCATTACCATCTCCAAAAACCATTTCCCCAATTTTGTGCCCTAGCCCGGAGCTCCGCCACCCCGACGCCGACCGACCTTTTCCCGGCGCCACCGCCAGGCCTCCCGACCACGCCCCGCTAGCCAGCAGCCCGGTGCCTTCCCGCGCGGCCTTCCCGTCCGCCGGTGCTACTCCGCGGCACCCCGCCGCTGTCGTTCCCGTGCTCGTGTGCTGTACGCACAGCCGTACCCCGGCGAGGTGCCGACCCGAGCCCGAGACGCTGTTCGTGTGTTCTTTTTCTCTAATATTAACATCTGAGAGCTCTAGCCGAGCAACCCCAGGTATAATTGCTTTCCCTGTTTTCGTTCCGTAGTCGGTGATGATTTGGTCCCCGATCCCATTACGGGATTCGGTTAGACGATTCAAATTCGGAAATTCCGAAGTTCCTTTGATATTTTCTGTGGTTGGTTTCGTTTTGGGAATGATAGGTTTTGTGGTTTTCTTCCCTGGGGCAGCTCGGAACTTCTGAGTTAGCTCTGTGATTTTCTCGATAGCTTTGTTTTGGTTTGGTTCTGAGAATTAAATTGGTTATGTTGGACTTGAGAGTTTAATCTTCGGATTTAGTTCTATTGGTTTTGGGAGTTAATCTCTCTGTTAGTTTGTTTCGGTGAATTCTCGGTTTGTCTGAGTAATCTTCGAAAACGTACTATAGAGTTCGATATTATTGGGTTATTCCCTGGTTTGGGGATATTTACTTGGTATTGTGGCACATTTTCCCAGTTTTGGGTTATCCCGAAAATAGAGGGAATGCTGCCAAATTTTTTATAAAATTTATAAAGAAATATTTTTAAATCGGATTTCGGAAATATTTTTAAAGTGGTTTTTGGGCGACTACCATATCGGTCAATGGGCCCTTAGTGAAATGCTAACGAAACCGACATTGTTCCGGACGTTGAGGCATTAGCTATATTATGACGATTGGACCAAGTCTGAGGCTCTTAATAAATTTTAATTTAATTTAATTAGTTTTGTTTTCAGTATTTATTAGTGCAAGACATTTTTCAGAGCTAACAAATTTTTATCTTATTTCAATTTATGTAAAAAAGCTGTAAAGGGCATAAGTCCAGCTTTTATTACTTTCTGTGGTTTTGTAATAAGTTAGTGTAGTTTTATTCTTTTCTAGTTTGTGGTTGGCGTAAACACGTAAAAATAGTAAAATAATTATTTTATAGAAAATCAATATTATTTTCTCACATTAAATAAATTAGGAAAATTACAAGTTTATTATTTAAACAAATTTCACGTTTTTCTTATTTAAAAAAAATATTATTTTTAAATATAATATAATGAAATACAAAGTTTTGCCAAATAATTGAAAAATATAATTTTTCTCAATAAAAAGTTAAATTGACTTTTCTTCAGTTAGTAACTCACATCGATAAGCGTGTTCTGGTAGAGTTTGTAAATAATCTAAAACCGGACTAGGACAAATTCTAGAGATTGTAACTAGCACACCTAGATATGGATTGAATACTGGTGCTAAGTCAGGAATTCTCAATTATAGGATTTCGAGGACTGTACTAGCATCATCCCGGAACCAACATCGAATCCAGTTATAATCAAGGCAAGTACAATTTGTGTTAGTTTACCAATTATTTAGTAATTGTTTTATTGCATGTTTAAACCACGATGCAACACGAAACTCTCTCTGAGAGCATTGACTGATTGACTGTTGGGTACTAGGGGAGTAGTGTAATGAGTATGACCACATCCAAAGTAGTATACTGACTGTATTAGCTTACCCCTCATACACACGGGGATAAGCCATATCGTATCAATAGGATACAACTGTACAACCCAATCCGGTCATATTCATTGCCTATTTACATCACAATATTTTAACTGCTGGAGAACTATTTATTTCAAATTGTTTAAAAGTGTATAACTCTATTGTTATTTCAATTGTTGGATTATCATGAATTGTACTTTGCTTCCTCCTGACTGGAGACAACATTTTTAGGTTTTTTTGATGATGCAGAGCTACTGATTAGTAGTTACTACGACCCTGAGCTCAATCCTGCTGTGCTTCCAGCATTCCACGTGGACGATGTTGATCTTGGGGCTGATGAGCCTAATCTCAAGGGGATGTTTTATCTTTTTGTTAAATAAAAGACAGTTTATTCAGTTTTATTTCAGTTGTATTTTTGTTGGACAAAGTTTATTTTAAATATTCGAAATTCAGATGTTGTGACAAAATAGATTGTGTTGTTGTGATTACCTGCATTTGGATACAGCTTACTGCCGCCGTCTCACAACGGTGCAGGCTGGGCATGATCCGATTCGATCCAACAAATTGGGACCAAATCGTGACATGTTTTTAGTGGTGGCCTATGCAGGTCAGATCAACAACTTAGGAAAACATATCTAGAAGCATTTAGAACACTAGAACATTAATTTGTCACAACATAGGACCGAAATATATTATAAATAAATATTTTTTTTGTTTGTTATAGACTGGTAGGCTACCTTGCTTATGTTTTGCAATCCTAAACCTTCCAGAATATGGCCACAAATCCTGCTGGCGATGGGATGTCATCACCCGATCATACCCAACCTCCTCAACTAAGTCCGGGTTTTACACCCCATCAGCTGACCGACCATCCCCATAATGCACCCCGTGGGATGTATGCTGCTACAACGACGGATCCATCATCTTCCCAGACTGAGCTGCAGCCCCCTGTGGAAGTACCCACTCCAGCTGCCCCACCGGTGCCTGTGGACCCCACCAACCTCGTAGGTCTGCTACGAGGAGTGCTAGAAGCCCAGGAGCTCAAACGGAAGCTCATCAAGAGCAAACCGCGATTATGAAGGAAAGCATGGAGAATGCTCATAACGTGGCTATGACTGCTCTGGGGAGAGGAGAAGCAGCTCAACTTGAACCAAGGCTTGCCAAGGTAAACATAAATCTAAGGGATTAATTTATGAAACATTAAGGCCATTTAAATTAATGGGGATCATATTGCTAAGGTGGGCGATATTGAGAGTTTCAAGAAGCAGAACCCTCGACCCTTCAAGAGAACCGAGGGAATCATCTATGCCGACGAATGGCTCGACAGCATGGAGCGTCTCCTAAGCGTCGTTCGACTTCCAGAAGACCTCAAGGCCGAAGCAGTAGGACTCCAACTGCAAAATGTAGCAAGCACCTGGTATCGGAATGAACCCCGACTCCAGGATAAGCAGCTTGACTTGAACACCTTCAAGAGGTTGTTCTAGAGGAAGTTTTTCCCAACATCAGAGTTGCGGGAGATGGAGAGGCAATTTCAGAACCTGAAGCAAGGAAATATGACTGTTGCAGAATATGCGTCAGAATTCGGCCAACTCAGCCGTTTTGTCAAGAACTTGGTAGTTGACCCTGATGATCGTGCTGAAAGGTTCAGATAAGGGCTGAGAGAAGAGATCCGCACCCATGTAATCTCAGGCGGTGCTAAGACTTATGAAAGGATCCTAGAGCGAGCTCAGGATATAGAGAAGAGTCAACCCGCTCGCTCAAAGAAGGATTATCCTGGAACTAATAACTTCCAGGGTAATCAGAAGAAGCCCAACAACAACAACAATAGGCTTTCGTACCACCAACAGACAAGAAACAATGATAGAGCACCTCAGAGGCAGATCCCTGTCTGTGATTTTTGCAAGAGGCCAGGACATCAGTCGAACATATACAGAAAGAGGCTAGGATACTGTCTAGTCTGTGGGTCTGCCACCCACCAAGTGAAGGACTGCCCCTCGTATATCCACCGGACTGGAGCAACTCAACAGAAAGGTCCTCTACCCACTTAACAACAACAGTTTGGGCAGCATCAACAGAAGACTGGGTGAGCTTTTGCCTTAGCAGCAGATGAGGCAGAGCCAGAGTAGGAACCAACTGCGGATGTTATAACAGGTTCTATTTATGTACATTTCTATCCTGCCTTAGCTTTATTTGATTCAGGTGCATCACACAGTTTCATAGCAACAAAATTCATCTCTGCACACCACATAGTTACGGGTTTTAGCAAGAAGATATGTAGAGTTTTGGCCGGTGGTTGACCCTTACCCATCACGGAGACCTGTAACTGTCCCATAAATATATCAGGCCACCAGTTCATAGCACCTTTGCTTGTGATGCCCTTACCCAACTATGATGTAGTCTTAGGGATGGACTGGTTGAGTAAGCAGCATGCGCTGATAGATTGTCACAAAGGATGTGTAGTCTTCAGTCCACCTGGAGAGCCGGAGTTTGAAATCTCTCAAACTTCGGAGGATATGGAGTGTGTTACCTACACCTCTATCACAGAAGAACCCGGACCTCCCCATCCTATTATAGCAGAATTTATGGACGTCTTTCCTGATAGTCTTCCCGGGTTACCCCCAGATCGAGACATAGAGTTCACCATTAACCTAGTCCTCGGATCTTCCCCTATTTCTAAGGGATGCTACAGAGTTAACTCGAAGGAGGCAAAGGAGATGAAGGATCAGATCAATGAACTGAAGGCTTTGGGATTTATTCGAGACGGAGCTTCACCCTGGGGAGCACCTGTCTTATTTGTGCCCAAGAAGGACGGAACAGTGCGGATGTGCATCGACTACCGGGTGCTGAACAACCTCACCATCAAAAACAAGTACCCTCTGCCCCGAATTGATGACCTATTTGATCAACTGAGTGGAGCTAAGGTGTTTTTAAAGATTGACCTCAGATTTGGTTACTATCAAATCAGGGTCAAGAAGGAAGATATTCCCAAGACGGCGTTCAACACCAAGTATGGACAGTTTGAATTCTTGGTCATGTCGTTTGGACTGACGAATGCTCCTACTGTATTTATGAACCTTGTGAACAAGGTTTTTTATGAATACCTAGATCAGTTTGTTGTGGTCTTTATCGATGAAATTCTGATCTACTCGAAGACTGAAGAGGAGCATGAAGAGCACCTCAGGAAAGTTCTGGGAACTTTGAGGAAGGAGAAGCTATATGGTAAGCTATCCAAATGTGAATTCTTTCTAGACAAAGTAGATTTTCTTGGCCATGTTGTCACAGGAGGAGGAATTTCGGTGGATCCTAAGAAGATAGCTGCTGTTGAGAAGTGGTCTACCCCAAGCTCAGTTGCTGAAATCAGAAGTTTTTTGGGCTTGGCTGGCTACTACCGAAAGTTTGTGAAGGATTTCGCTAGGATTGCTGAGCCGATGACGAAGCTCACTCGGAAGAATGAAGAGTTCATCTGGGCGGAAGCTTGGCAGGCATCGTTTGAGGAACTAAAGAAGAGACTTACAACAGCACCGATACTTGCGCTACCCGCAGGTACCGTAGGTTTCTCAATATACAGTGATGCCTCTAGAAAAGGACTGGGTTGTGTTCTTCAACAACATGGGAAAGTGATTGCTTATGCATCTAGGCAATTACGGACTCATGAGAAGTACTATCCCACACATGATCTGGAGCTTGCTGCAGTCATCTTTGCTTTGAAGCTATGGAAGCATTATCTCTATGGAGAGAGAGTGAAAATATTTACAGACCACAAAAGTCTGAAATATGTTTTCACTCAGAAGGAGTTGAACATGAGACAAAGAAGATGGCTGGAGCTGATGAAGGATTTTGACATCGACTTGCAGTACCATCCGGGTAAGGCTAATGTGGTTGCAGATGCACTTAGTCGATACCCAGTGTCGATGTTCTTAACTAAGGAGTGGCACTTGTTAGAGGACATAGAGAAGCTTGGTCTGGAGATTGTACTGCCTAAGGAAAAGATGAAGGAACTGGGGCGAGAAGCTATTTTACCTGGAGCTGACTCAACCATGATGTAGTTACAAGTAAGCTCGAGTCTGATAGACAAAGTCAAGGTGACACAATTCCAAGACGAGATGCTTTGCAAACTCAGAGATCAAGTGCTGACAGGAACACTTGAAGGATTCTCTATCGCCAGTGACGGAGCATTGAAGAATGGTACGAGGCTGTGTATACCATCTGGCGAACTAAGGAATGAGCTGATGCAAGAAGTGCACCAGTCACAGTATTCCATACATCCTGGAGCTAACAAGATGTATCAGGATATGCGTACCATTGTTTGGTGGTATGGAATGAAGAAGGATGTATCCAGATTTGTGGCCAGATGCTTGATTTGTCAACAAGTGAAGGCTAGCAGGCAGAGACCCGCAGGACTTCTACAGCCGCTGGACATTCCGGAGTGGAAGTGGGAGCATATAACGATGGACTTTGTGTCAGGATTGCCTCGATCCCAAGGAGGGAAGGACGCCATTTGGGTTATTGTAGACCGACTGACGAAGTCAGCTCACTTTATCCCCTTCAAGGTTGGTCTATCCACCGAGAAGTTGGTAGCACTGTACATGAGACACATCTACCGGATTCATGGAGTACCGGTAAGTATTGTATCTGACCGAGATACTAGATTTACCTCTCACTTTTGGAAGAGTTTGCATGACAGCTTGGGAACAAAACTGAAGTTCAGCACAGTCTACCATCCCTAAACTAACGGACAATCAGAGAGGACAATCCAGATGCTTGAAGATATGTTGAGATCTTACGTCTTGGAATTTGGAGGGTCTTGGAAAAACTATTTGCACGTGGTAGAGTTCTCTTACAACAACAGCTACCAAGCTAGCATCGGTATGACACCATTTGAAGCTCTTTATGGACGTCATTGCCGCACTCCACTTGCTTGGGACGACGTAGGAGAAAGAGTATTGCTTGGACCTGAGATGGTGACAGATACAGCAGAGAAGGTAAAGGTGATCAGAGACAAGCTCAGGATTGCCCAGGACAGGCAGAAGCATTAGGCTGATAGCAGTCGTCGACCATTAGAGTTCGAAGAAGAAGATAGTGTGTTTGTGAAGATATCCCCTACCCGAGGAACTATCAGATTTGGTAGAGCAGGAAAACTGAGCCCCAGGTACATCGGCCCATTCGAAGTTTTGAGCCGAATTGGAGAAGCAGCGTACCGATTAGCTCTACCAGCTAATCTTGAAGGCGTGCACAACGTCTTCCATGTTTCACAGCTCAGACGCTATATCCCGGATCCAAGTCACATTCTGGACCATTTGGAGCTGGAGATTGGACCGAGCCTCACAGTGCCAGAGAAGCCAGTGGCAATTTTAGACAGAGGTGAGAAGAAGACCAGGAACTCCGTGATGCCCATAGTCAGAGTTATGTGGCGACACAATTCCCCAGGCGAGTCTACCTGGAAGCGAGAAGACGAGATACGGGAGCAGTATCCATATTTATTTGAGACCTGAGGTAATTCCTAACCCTATCCTTTAAATTTTGAGGGCAAAATTTTCTAAGGAGGGAAGGTTGTGAAACCCGTAAAATTTAGATTGCATATTTAAATTATAATTGTGTTGTTAAATAAAATTTTGCTAAAATAATAATAATATTAATTAATTAGTGAATTTATGAAAAGTATTTTCAAAATAAAATAATTGGATTTTTGGTTTTATCCCGAACCCAGACCCGTTCTTATTTCCAAAACCAAAATCGGTTTCGTATAAAATTCTAAGTTAATTAATTATATAAATATTTTCTAATGGAAATCACTCTCTTTTCTCACTCAGTTACATAACAACTTTTTTTTTTTCATTAATGGAATAGAATCTTTCCATTCTTTAAACTCTTTCTTAAAGAGTCATTAAACTCTAGCTCTCTCTCTCTCTTTCTCATTCCGTAACCGAGCCGACCCTTTTCCCTTCTTCCCGAGCGTTAAACCAATCGTCTCCCCCGGCAAAACTGTCGGCCACCTCTTGCCCTCCCCTTTCCCATAACTCCCAACTAACCCCTTTTCCTATATTAACCCCTCCTTCATTCCCATTTCCATCACCATCTCCAAAAACCATTTCCTCAATTTTGTGCCCTAGCCCGGAGCTCCGCCACCCCGACGCCGACCGACCTTTCCCCGGCACCACCGCCAGGCCGTCCGACCCCGCCCCGCTCGCCAGCAGCCCGGTGCCTTCCCGCGCGGCCTCCCCGTCCGCCGGTGTTACTCCGCGGCAGCCCGCCACTGTCGTTCCCGTGCTCGTGTGCTGTACGTGCAGCCGTACCCCGACGAGGCGCTGACCCGAGCCCGAGATGCTGTCCGTGTGTTCTTTTCTCTAATATTAACATCTGAGAGCTCTAGCCGAGCAACCCCAGGTATAATTGCTTTCTCCGTTTCCATTCCGTAGGCAGTGATGATTTGGTCTCCGATCCCATTGCGGGATTCGGTTAGACGATTCGAATTCGGAAATTCCAAAGTTTGTTTGATATTTTCTGTGGTTGGTTTCGTTTTAAGAATGATAGGTTCTGTGGTTTTCTTCCCTGGAGCAACTCGGAACTTCCGAGTTAGCTCTGTGATTTTCTCGATAGCTTTGTTTTGGTTTGGTTCTGAGAATTAAATTGGTTCTGTTGGACTTGAGAGTTTAATCTTCGGATTTAGTTCTGTTGGTTTTGGGAGTTAATCTCTCTGTTAGTTTGTTTCGGTGAATTCTCGGTTTGTTTGAGTAATCTTCAGAAACGTACTATGGAGTTCGATATTATTGGGTTATTCCCTGGTTTGGGGATATTTACTTGGTATTGTGGCATATTTTCTCAGTTTTGGGTTATCCCGAAAATAGAGGGAATGCTGTCGAAATTTTTATAAAATTTATAAAGGAATAATTTTAAATCGGATTTCGGAAATATTTTTAAAGTGTTTTTTGGGCGACTACCATATCGGTCAATGGGCCCTTAGTGAAATACAAACGAAATCGGCATTGTTCCGGACGTTGAGGCATTAGCTATAATATGACGATTGGACCAAGTCTGAGGCTCTTAATAAATTTTAATTTAATTTAATTAGTTTTGTTTTCAGTATTTATTAGTGCAAGACATTTTTCAGAGCTAACAAATTTTTATCTTATTTCAATTTATGTAAAAAAGTCTGTAAAGGGCATAAGCCCAGCTTTTATTACTTTCTGTGGTTTTGTAATAAGTTAGTGTAGTTTTATTCTTTTCTGGTTTGTGGTTGGCGTAAACACGTAAAAATAGTAAAATAATTATTTTATAGAAAATCAATATTATTTTCTCACATTAAATAAATTAGAAAAATTATAAGTTTATTATTTAAACAAATTTCACGTTTTTCTCATTTAAAAAAATATTATTTTTAAATATAATATAATGAAATACAAAGTTTTGCCAAATAATTGAAAAATACGATTTTTCTCAATAAAAAGTTAAATTGACTTTTCTTCAGTTAGTAACTCACATCGATAAGCGTGTTCTGGTAGAGTTTGTAAATAATCTAAAATCGAACTAGGACAAATTCTAGAGATTGTAACTAGCACACCTAGATATGGATTGAATATTGGTGCTAAGTCAGGAATTCTTAATTATAGGGTTTCGAGGACTGTATTAGCATCATCCCGGAACCAACATCGAATCCAATTATAATCAAGACAAGTACAATTTGTGTTAGTTTACCAATTATTTAGTAATCGTTTTATTGCAAGTTTAAACCACGATGCAACACGGAACTCTCTCTGAGAGCATTGACTGATTGACTATTGGGTACTGGAGGAGTAGTGTAATGAGTATGACCACATCCAAACTAGTATACTGACTGTGTTAGCTTACCCCTCATACACATGGGGATAAGCCATATCGTATCAATAGGATACAACTGTACAACCCAATCCGGTCATATTCATTGCCTATTCACATCACAATGTTTTAACTGCTGGAGAACTATTTATTTTAAATTGTTTAAAAGTGTATAAATCTATTATTATTTCAATTGTTAGATTATCATGAATTGTACTTTGCTCCCTCCTGACTGGAGACAACATTTTTAGGTTCTTTTAAAGATGCAGAGCTACTGATTAGTAGTTACTACGACCCTGAGCTCTACCCTGCTGTTCTTCCAGCATTCTACGTGGACGATGTTGATCTTGGGGCTGATGAGCCTAATCTCTAGGGGATGTTTTATCTTTTTGTTAAATAAAAGACAGTTTATTCAGTTTTATTTCAGTTGTATTTTTGTTGGACAAAGTTTATTTTAAATATTCGAAATTCAGATGTTGTGACAAAATAGATTGTGTTGTTGTGATTACCTGCATTTGGATACAGCTTACTGCCGCCGTCTCACAACGGTGCAGGCTGGGCATGATCCGATTCGACCTAACAAATTGGGACCGGGTCGTGACACATGTCCATCAAGCATGTGAAGTATTCCATGATAAGCGTGAATAGGTAAGGGGACAGAGGATCGCCTTGCCTATGTCTATGGTTGCTTTGGAAGTACCCAAATAGGGTACCCTGGATGAGGACAGAGAAAGTGGGGGTCGTGATGCATTCGCGGATCCTCGCAACCCAGCCATCGTCGATATATATATATATATATATATATATATATATATAAAAAATATATATATATATATATATATATATATATATATATATATATATATATATATATATACCAGATTGTTGCAACAGCCATCACGTGGGTCATTTGGAAGAACCATAACAAATATAGATATGAAGGACATCGGTACAACTCTACTCAATTGATTTTCGAGGCCAATAGACAGATTTTCAAAGTTAACAGACTTTGTAGAAGCATAGAAAATATTGCTTTTAGTCCCACATCGAAAATGAGAAGAAATGGCTCATTCCATTCTATATATAGAGCCCCCTTGCCTCCTTTGAAAAGGGCACCAAAAATAAAAGAAAAAAAGAAGAAAAAGAATCACGCAATTGAGTCACTCGCTGTCATGGCGAGGATGAGTTGGGTTCTGAGTACTAGGCATCTTTACGGGATAGTATGAAGAAATCCAAGGCGGCACGGGCCATGCGCTTCAAACGTGCTATGGCAACATTAAACCAGAGATGCGTGCGCAAAAATCATGTGCTCTACCGATGGTAAACTGTACAGAATCGTCTCGGGTGCGTTTGCACCAGATATGAGCCGACTCTTAAAGTCTCCCTCCCACTTGGGTACAGCTATTGCGCTTGAACGAAGTCGGGGGGGATTGTAAATCCCTTAAATTTCTACTACAATTTTTTTAAAATATTTTTTTATATTTCGTATCTGCACGTCACATACGAGTTCGCATTATTGTGTTTGCGTAGCGTGCGAGATTTGCGTTTCGTATTTGCTCGACGAGTGCGAATATGTGTCAAGGTACATATTTTAGAAAAACATTTTTATTATAAATTTTATTTTATATAGAAAAAGTACATGTTCAAACAAACGTGATAAATATTTTTATTTTTTATAAAGGAGTTATTTTATTCGTCGTTTAAAAATAAATAGTGGTTTAGAAATTTTGGTTTATATAAAATGTATTCTAGATATTTTACGAAATTTAAAATTTGTTTATTAATATATTTTGTTATTTATAAAAGCTATTTTATGATTTAATATTTAAGCAAATATCATGATTTTTGAAATTTTTTTTTATTATTATTCAAAATTTCCAAATTTTATTATATTCATTTATTACTAAAATATCGGTGTGGGAACTTTTAAATTTTTTTGTAGAAAACTAGTAGTATTTTCTTACAATGAAAATATTTCTAAATTTATTTTTAAATTAGATTTTGGTAAGGATGAATAATATTTTAAAACTATTAAGTTGTGAATTATTAAATGGATTATGATTAGATTGTTTAGTTTCAAATTTATTTAGTTTAAATTATTGATTAGAATGATTTAAATTTAATTTAATTTAAATATAAGATTTATCTATCGGGAGTTTAAAAGATTTCAAATCCTTATCCAACTAAGGATCTCCTCTACCCTATAAATAGGGGAGCTTCTCCATGTTTTATCCCATAACCACAAATCCCAAACCACCACATCCATCATCATACTCATGTCTGTGCATCGTGTTCGTGTCCCCATCCCTTTCTACTATTTTATTATATTTACAATTACACTTTTTGTGTCCGACAACTCCGGACACGATCAACCACCATCTGTGTCTCGCAGGACACGAACCTAGTTTCCGTGTCGAACATACCCGACTACCCGACATCCTAAACACCCCCACGCGCACCACCTCACCTGTGAGACTCGTCTTACAGTATCGAAATTTATATACGGATACGTATTTTGTATTGTATTTCGTATTTTCTTGGTTTTCAGAATGCTTTAAAATTTTTCCAACTTATAGATTTTTTTTCTTGGCCGGCATACCGCCAGTATACCGGTGTATACCGACGACATACCGTCCATACAGATTTTTCACATTTTAGATATTTTTGGTTTCAGATATTTTCATGAATAGTATTTTCGATATTTTCGTGAATAGTGTTTTAGATATTTTGATGAATAGTGTTTAGATATTTTTTTGAATAGTATAGATGCATCCTATTATCCAATAGACAATTGGTTTTCTTTCAATGGCTAGGATTGATCTAGATTTTGACATGGATCACGATCCAATGGTCACGATTAATTCACCCCTTCTATATATATCCATGAGTTTCTCTCTCCTCTCTTTTCTTTCCTTCTCCATTTCCTCTTCACTCTCTTTCCTCTTCCTCAAGCTTAGGAAGGCTTGGCCTTGAGGCCTAGAGTGTGGTTTCGGAACCCCTCTTGGTGGTGGAGTAGAAGATTAGGCTTGGAACTTAACCATAGGCAAGTACATCTTGCTCAAAAGTGACATGACCATGCTATATTTTTGTTTTCCATAGAAATTAAAGTTTTATTGTTCTATAATATGCTCCTCTAAATTGTTAACATCTTTATTATATAGCACTTTTGGTTTTGATCGACAATATTGCATAGATCTGAGTTTCTAGATATAATTTTCGAGTGTTTTGAGGTATTGATCTATCAAATGTTTTAATTTGTAAAAACTAATACTTCCATGTTGTAGGATATTCAATTTTATGTGATTTTGACTTTTAAAAATCTGAATTTCGATTTAAAATAAAGTTTTTATGGCTGAAATAAGTTTTGGCAAAAATCTGGATTTTGTTACTGTTTGAAAAATCGGTATACCGACGGTATGCCAGTGTATACCGACGGTATGCCGATTTTTGCACCAGAAACTTTCTGTCATTAGGCCGGAATACCGCCGGTATGCCGCCGTATACCGCCGGTATGCCGTTTTAGGCTGTTTTTGTCCGTTTTTGCCCGTTTTTGTCCGTTTTTGATATTTTTTCGATTGTAATGGACTCTTAACATGATTAGATAACCTTGGATAGTTAGAGAATGATTGTACACCCTATATACATGGCACATGCTTATGTTTATTTATTGTTCTATGTCTAGATTATAGATAGTGGCCTGATATGATGCACTCCAGATTACTGTATATGCCTAGCTCGATTTAGTGGCTTATAGTAGCGCATTCATGACTTTATTTTCTTATTGATTTCTAGACCCGAGATATGAATACATGTTCTTTCTTGACACCGTGGATATAGCTTGTTGAATGTTTAATCTATTACATCTTGGCACTGGACAATCGAGTGTGAGTATTGTTCCGTATATCACGTGATGTTAGTACGAGAATGTTCGTAAGTGATAAATTATGAATTACTCGTACATAACACACGTCATCTGAGGAAATTCTTGAGTATCCACGACTTAAGAATTTGACATGAATATGATAAGGTAAATTACTAGTAAATTCAAGTAGATCATTGTAGGAGAAAATTCGTACTACCAACCCCGAGCTCCAAGGGCCCCAAGAGGCGTGGCTCAACCCTACTAGGTAAGGGATCCATGACCTACCAAGTTTGCGCGTATTAATACATGATCGAGTCGCATGTCGTGTCGGGTTGCGGCACAGTCAGTTATATATGTTATATGATACGATCGAGTCACATGTCGTGCCGGGTTGCGGCACAGTCAGTTATATATTTTTTTTACAAGTATATGATATGGTTGTTCATGTTACAAGTCAAGACACGTTTCATCTGCCAGCAGCCTTGTTGGGCAATAGATGTATACTCGTACCCCTGGACATCCGGGTATCTGCAGTCAGGTAGTTGCGAAAATCCTCAACTTGCATACTAGTAATTAGGATTGTGATAACCCTAGCTAGTTAATGATAGCAAGCCATAGGTAATGATTGGCCGTGCACTTTTGGTTGTGCGTTACTTTATATGCTCTTATGTTGATGAGTGGCCAGAGGCTAAGTTCTGCTAGGGAAAAGATCTATAACCTTGGTCCTTGTTTGGTTTAAGGGTTGTGGCTCCGATTTCTAGTAGTTCCTAAGTCCCTTGTTGTTCATCGACTTATTATGTTCCATAGCTATATTGTTCAGTATTTCCATTCAGTCATTTATATTTTGAGATACGATATTTTTGAGATACGTGCATTGGTACCGCACTAGTCTTGACCCATATTTATTTATTTCTGTCATTATGTTGGGGTGTTGTTGTTGGGCTTTGTCGTTCACCTCGAGCCTTCCTTGTGGTACTTGCTATTGGGGGTCTGACCCCACTGGTTTTGTATGGCCAGGTTCCATAGTTGATCATGAGGATCTACCGTCTTCTCCTCCAGATGGTTCACATTCAGAGGAACGACATGGATTAGCGAGTGGGTTACCTTTATTTTCTACTTTATTTTGTACTTTAATTTTGTGGTGTATTAGCCAAGGACATGTTAGTCCTTGTTTCTGGGTTTTGTTCCCTCTGTCTTAGTACGACATGAATGTATATTCTGGACAGCTGCTAGTTGTACATTTACATACCTTTTGTACAGTCAGTTGATATATCTTTTATTATGTCAGCTCCCATGATTATGTATGTACTTGTGTTTGGGACGCCTTACCCATCTCATATATGACTTACTCTTTATTGCTTCTTATGTTGATTGGATTGAGATAGGATTTGTTCGACCTTAGGAGTCGTCAGTGGCATGCTAGAGTCCAGCCACTTGTCTTCTAGACAGCTTTGACCGTATCTCGGGGTATTGGCGTACTCTGATATACGTAGTTGGCTTTGTTTCGCCCCCGATCTCTAGTATTTTGGTTCTGTGGCATGACAACACCTCTACCGCAGCCACCCTCTCCCGACTGCCAGCCTATCATCATCGTCATCATCCCCCAACTACTATCGCCGTTCCCTGCCGGTGCCGCAACACTGCCCCTCCTTCCCGTTCACCACCATCCCTGCCGCCAAACATCCATCACGTCCGCAACCACCAGCCCCCGCATCCGTCGCAGACCCCTCTCCACCATCCCACACCCTACCAGCCACCACCAGCCCGGCCATCCGCCGCTACCAGCCTGACCAAACCCGCCAATCACCAACACCTCCACCACCAGAAAATTTCCAAAAACCGACAACTAAACGTCTCCACCACGACCGCCGCCATGCCGCGCCCATCCGGCCACTCCCCGGCCAAACCATCACCGACATCACCAAACCCACCACCGCCGTACCAAAATCCCATCATCAAACAAATTCCCCAAAAACACATAAACCCTCACCTGATTCCGGCCTCGTCTTGGCCGCCCGCCGCCACGAATGGCAGTGCCTTTCCCGCCGACCTTCCGTACTCGCACAGCCTCCCACTGCCCAACCCTGGCACTCTCGGCCGTGCCCAGCGACCCCCGTACTCCGCCCCACGCCGCAGATCTGGCGCCGCCTCCACCGAGATAACCAACGTCGTCCGCCGTGCAGTCCTCCGCACCACCGTACTAGGTCCGCCGCCACCCGCGTCTACTCGATCTTGCCGCCGGTAGATCCGTCAGAGATGCCAAGCTACGCTCCTCCTCGGACTCGCCGAAACCCTCGACCGTCGAGACCGACGAACGCCGCATAGCGCCCATACCAGACGCCACCCCGTAGACCCTCACCCCAGAGGAGCTCCGGCCTCCGCAATCGCCACCTCGGTCAGCCTCGCTCTCTCCGCCCCCTTTCTCTCAACTCCCCTCTGTTCGCTTCACTCTCTTCCCTCTCTCTCTCTCTTTCTCCCTTTTCTAACCATTCTTACTAAGTTTTTTTTTCTTGTTTTCCTTTTTTCTTCTTTCTATATTTCCTTGAAAGTAAGGGAGAACAACAGCTAAAGCTGCTGATGTTCATATTATTTTTTTTTTCTTTTTCTTTTTTTTATATATATTATTATTAGTTTAAGTGTTTTTGAAACCAAATAGTAGAGATAAGTGTTAAGAAAACAATTTCATTATTTTCCTTAATATTATTATTATTTTTTTACTTTTGCTTTTGTTATATTTTATGATTATTGTATTTTTATTAAGAGGTTGTGTATTATCAATATTTTTATTATTTAACTATTGTTACTACAAAACAAAACTATATAGAATAAGTAATTTTCAAATTGATATCGGTTTATAGAATTTGCCACTCCTATATGCGTATTTATGGTTTAAAGCCCTGAAATAATTTTTAGAAATTTCTAGTATTATTCCCAAAATATTTTGACTAATGAAATATTCTTATCAAAAATCATATTTTCACAAACTTAGGATATTTTAGCCTAATCGTTTTTTTTTTCATATTTTCAAGTATCCTCCTAAAAAATTATTATACTAATCAAATCTAGTTTTCCATATTATAAATGCTTTCTAAAATAGTATAAAGTACTTCTCCGCAAAATTCTCTTTTATTGTCAATGACTGATCATATTCCTAATTTCTCGCGGACTCGGACCCTTACACCTCGACCATGGCTATCAAACAAACTGGACTTGTCAGATCATCGTACTACACCAAGCGACACACCAGGCAAGACACCTTGCCTTTACTGTTTACTTTCTTGCTCAATATCATGCATGTTTTATTTCTTATCAAGTTGTTCTTTCAAAACTATATGTAGATGCAAATTACTATATTTTATGCAATTGGCTTAGAGTTAAGGGACTACCATATGTTTAGAGCATCTCATAAAAACTGTCACGATGTGCCATGGATTGTGTGTGAGTTGTGAGTCGCATATAGCTTCGGACTTGCGTATCGACCGTATATCGGTGCGTATAGGCCGTGCGTTAGGATATAACTACTAATAAAATTGTGTAGAAGACTTGGCAGTTATTAAGGGTTAAACAGTGTCGTAGAGACGACACATGTATAATATCATGGGGAGGGAGGGGCAACTACTAGCGTAGGGGCTACATTTATTTTTACACACATTTAGGAGATAGTGTCTCGGATGAGCGCTACGTGTTACCCGGCCGATAGGGTCTCGGATGAGCGTTACTTGTTGGCCACTCTTATTACTTGCTTGCATGAATCCGTTACAGCCCCTGCGTAGAACGTTGTCCTCTAAAGTGCATTCCACATAGAATGGTTAGGAACCTTTAATCATGCATACTTTTCTGTTGAGCTTTTATTATTCAGTTTATTTGCATGATATTATGTGTCTTGTTACGTCCCTCTGAGGACCTAGTAATTTCTCCAGGTGTGTGTTTCGTGGTTCCTTGCAGGTGCTCTAGCTAAAGCCGTTCCTTCCTTTTTGATGATTGCTCTTGGACTCGTCATTTGCTTCGCTCGACTAAATCATTTATTTGTACATTTCTTCTTATTTAAATTTGTTGGTAGCGGATATGTCTCCGTCCAACGTTTGTACAAATGACTATTTAATCATATCATTAAACCTTAGTAATTATGGATGAGATTTATTTAGTTTGTCTTGGCTTTCTATATTTCACAGCTTATGTATACATACGAACATCTCTTATACTCGTATGTATACAGCTGGCATGATACGTATCTGGTCACATGTATTTTAGGACTAGGACGTTACATATTTTTGTGGTGGCCCATATAGGTCAAGTTTGCCGTTTCGGTTACACGATTGTACCGAACGGGCCTGCAATATAGGATTAGTGTCTAGAATCTCATCCACCTACTTGACATCCTTTCTTGACTTTAAATTTCGAACTCTCGTTCGACCCCCTTGATTTGCATCTTGCTTGACTCCTTCTACCGTAAACTCTTAGTTTCGTGCTTAATGACAACTAGAAAGATGACTACACTAGTATCTGCTCATAGATCAACCACATGGCTAGAAGGATTACATTGAGAACTAGTATGCATTGAGATCCTATTTGAGTTATAGAGATATGATGATAAAAGGGACCATATTTTTCTAGAAGTATGAACTTAAGGATTAGTTAATTCCAAGTTGGGTAGTAGCAACAGTAATAACTTCGAAGGATTGTTAGAACTTTATTTGGATCTACAAAGGGATAGTGGAATCTATATACAATTGAGAAAGGAAATTGATTTGATTTTTGAAGGCCTTTGAAAAATATTTATGATTCATTTGATTATTGCTATACATCTTTGAAGATATATAAAGTTAGTTGAAAATAATTTTTTTTAATTTTAAAAGCTGCTGTAAGATTTATGAGGGCGGTTGATAAAGCTTGGTTTTAAATTGGGTTGTATGGTTCACAATTAATAAGTTCATAAAATTTTGAATTTTAAGTTTGGAGTAAGGTTATTAAGAATTTTGGTTACAAATATTTTGAAGGATATATAATCAAATTGAGGATCTACTTTAAACTCATGTATGAATTACGATTGCTAACTCCTATTGAAATTTTGAGCTTAAGATTGGATTAATGATAGAAGAAGAAAAATATATAGATTTGATTTGTGACACAATAAAGGTTTATTCGAGATTGATTAGAAATTTTGAAAATCTTAAGTTATGATTTTGATGTGACTAGATAAGGTGGAAAGGTTAGTTTATGATACATTTTTGGAGAAATTTTTTATGTTATGGTAAAGGTTGTCTTGAGATTGATTAAAAGAAATTTAAATTTTAAGTTATGAGTATGATTGGCAGCTTAGAAAGATATTTTATTAGATTATTTGGAGAATTATATTGCAAAGTTTTTTTTTAGATTCAAATATGGATAAGCAACCAAGGTAGATGAAGTAGTCCACATTAATTGCCATATCACTCATGACCATGATAGTTGTACATACTCAAGTGTTGTTAGTCATCTCCAAGATCATGTAGTTATATTTCAATCTTGACTCGCTTGACATTTTCTCAAATCTAGATTTTAATCGTGACTTTCTAACCATTTGAAACTTGAGAAATAATTGGATTGCTTCTTGATCATACCCCATTAAGTGGCTATCATATCTCTAGAAACTGCATCCCTAACTTATTTTATCTTGATCTACTAGAATCTGAATTATCTTTATTTCATGCTTTAGCTTGGTCATTTATTTTGTGCGATAATCATTATCTCATGAACTCCCAATTTTTATTTTAGATCTTTTTGTGTGCCTTACCGTGACATTAATATCGGAGCACAAGACCAGCGGTTTCATCCCAACAGATTTCACACACAAGACCTAGACGAGCCCACCTTCACGTAGACATATCATGTCCCACTAAAACACGTCCCCTTGTACTCTATTTTTATCTTACGACTTTCAAGACAAAAGGACTACATTACACCTTTACCATGACATCGATATGCTTTCCAACTATAGACAAGGACTCAACCTCGACTCATGTTCTTCGACCCAATAAATGATTATGGTCCACCTAATTCCTTAAAAATGCTTAGCTTATGCTTTATGTTGATTGCTACCCCTGCCTTTTATTTTCGTACCTTATATTAATTTGCTTAGACCCATGCATTTTTATGTTTACTTTCGTGCAATAATCCGTAATTATTATCCAAACCCTATCACGACCAATGAGCCTAACCAATACTTTCTTCCCAACCGTTTTGATTTTCTCTTCGAAAAATTTTATTTTGCTCTGCTATTATTCGTGCAACCTTGCTCTTGTGATTCCTTGGGCTTAGATAAAGATTTGACCATGACACCCTTTGGTTAGACATGGGCTAGATTGGAAGGCATCATAAAGAAGATTAGTGGCTTAATCAAGTAAAATGATACGTGATTATGAGACATTAGTTAAATATGCTATTTGATTAAGAGGTGTGATATTATGTTTTGGGAAGATCAAGGATAGTATATTTACGAGTGCCAAAAAGGTTTGAGATTAATCCAAAGTTGAAATGATTTTTATGTTTGGTGCATAAGGGATAAAACATTCTTTACGTTGAGGAACAAGTGTAAACTTCCTAGAAGAATTTGACTTTTTAACTTAATTGAATTTTTTTGAAATTTCAAAGGGAATTAAAGCTTGAGGAAATATGTATGTCTATGTTAGAAAAAAAAGGGGAGGTTAGAGATTCACCTAGTAATTACTTTTGAGGTGATTATGAACGACAAAGGCTAATTGGAAAAAAAAATGTATATGGAATATAAACTAGGGGTTAGAATTTTGAAAATCTTTTTTTTCGATGATTTAAGATTTGATCTTTCTATGATGGTTATGAATACAACTTTCGTGATGAAGATAGAAGTAATTTTAATTGATTGAAGGATTATTATAAAGGACAAAATTCGAATTGAGGAAAATACTAGAAGTAGATTAAAAATTTGAATGTTCTAAAAATCTATCGTTGAAGATCGTATTTAGAACATGAATAATCTATGTGAGTAAAATTTTGAAGGTTAATGATTGAAAAGAAAATAGGTTTCAAGGATTAAAGGATTTATGGAATATAGATCTTGATAAAATAGAAGTAAGATTGAATATAGAAAGGCCTTGATGATTATGCCAAGAATTATAACAATATCAAAAACAAGTTAGATTTTGAATATTGTAAGATCGTGGTGGAAGAGATTCTTGCCTATTTTGAGTACACATTTTGTTGATCGAATTTGATAGTTGTCATGAGATATCTTCCAAATCATACCCATGAATTCATTTTCCTAGCTATAGTAATATTCGATTATTCAAAAATCTATTTCATTGTATGCCTTCTAACTGGATCAAATTCTATTGCCTCGACCCTACCTACCCTACCTATTCCTAAATTTCGAGGACGAAATTCTTTTAAGTTGGGTAGGATGTAAATCATCTAAATTTCTACTATGATTTTTTTAAAATATTTTTTTTGTATTTTGTATCTGCACGTCACATACGAGTTCGCATTTTTGTATTTGTGTAGCGTGCGAGATTTGCGTTTCGTATTTGCTCGACGAGTGCGAATATGTGTCGAGGTACATATTTTAAAAAAATATTTTTATTATAAATTTTATTTTATATAGGAAAAGTACATGTTCAAACAAACATGATAAATATTTTTATTTTTTATAAAAGAGTTATTTTATTCGTCGTTTAAAAATAAATAGTGGTTTAGAAATTTTGGTTTATATAAAATGTATTCTAGATATTTTACGAAATTTAAAATTTGTTTATTAATATATTTTGTCATTTATAAAAGCTATTTTATGATTTAATATTTAAGCAAATATCATGATTTTTGAAATTTATTTTTTATTATTCTTCAAATTTTCCAAATTTCATTATATTCATTTATTACTAAAATATCGGGGTGGGAACTTTTAAATTTTTTTGTAGAAAACTAGTAGTATTTTCTTACAATGAAAATATTTCTATATTTATTTTTAAATTAGATTTTGGTAAGGATGAATAATATTTTAAAACTATTAAGTTGTGAATCATTAAATGGATTATGATTAGATTGTTTAGTTTTAAATTTATTTAATTTAAATTATTGATTAGATTGATTTAAATTTAATTTAATTTAAATATAAGATTTATCTATCGGGAGTTTAAAAGATTTCAAATCCTTATCCAACTGAGGATCTCCTCTACCCTATAAATAGGGGAGCTTCTCCATGTTTTCTCCCACAACCACAAATCCCAAACCACCACATCCATCATCATACTCGTGTCTGTGCATCATGTTCGTGTCCCCATCCCTTTCCACTATTTTACTATATTTATAATTATACTTTTTGTGTCTGACAAGTCCGGACACGATCAACCACCATCTGTGTCTCGCAGGACACGAACCTAGTTTCCGTGTCGGACATACCCGACTACCCGACATCCTAAACACCCTCACGTGCACCACCGCACCTCTACCGCGGCCACCCTCTCCCGTCTGCCAGCCCATCATCATCGTCATCATCCCCTAACCACTATCATCGTTCCCTGCCGGTGCCGCAACACCGCCCCTCCTTCCCATTCACCACCATCGCTGCCGCCAAACATCCATCACGACCGCAACTACCAGCGCCCGCATCCGCCGCAGACCCGTCTCCACCAACCCACACCCTACCTGCCACGACCCGTTACCCAAATTGTTGGGCCGGGCCGAGTCATGTCCAGCCTGTGCTTGAGATAAAACACAGTAAGCTGTTCTAGAAATAATAAGATAAGACTAAATGTGCTAACAGTTCTATAAGTGAATAAAAGTCAGAGATGCTCCAAACACAAAAGTCGTCATATATAGTAAAATGTCCAAAGTACAAGTGATCTGAAATATAAAACTGGATACATGTCCAGTTACAAAATACGTAGTCTAATACATGACTACTCTTAAAAGTCTAAAGTAAAAATGATAACTAGGCGAGGTTCCCTGCAGGAACATCCTCGTAAAGCAAGGCCGGGTCCTCGGCAGTATCTCTATAATATGTATCGCAGAGTAACTCCTCCTCAGTAAGGATACCTACAACGTTATCCTCTCAGGACGGGAGCAAGTACTGATTCTAGCAAACTAAATATACGAAGCATGAACAGGAATGTAATAAACTGGAATCATGGCATATCATGGGTTAATTAGTTCTTTTTAGAATTAACAACATGTAGTTTAAAAGTTTTAAAACCGTAGCATGTACGTGAATCGGTCAATAGGTATATAGGATGTACAGCGGCACATATCAAGTTTTTCTGGTGTGTACATACGTGCACGAACGGCATCGATGTATATCCATACACAAATACGGGATCAGAACATACGGCAAGGTCACATATAGAATGTCACCAAGCGCGGTAAATACATACGGAGAAGGGGGTCATGTTCACGTACAATACTAACAGTTTTCCCTTAACCCGTTATTTAAACATGTGAGAGAGATGAGATATGGTATAAACATGGTAGAGACTGAAAGTAATACAACATGTAAAGTTCTAACTTGCTACCCCAAGGATCAGCATTTAACATGGTTGGTAAATCATAGTTTATTGTTATAGCAGTATGTAAAGTTCGTAGAAAGTACTTGCCTCTAGCAAAGCAAAGCAAAACAAGCTGCGATAAAAGTGCTATAGATGTCCGGTAACTCGTCACTGTAGAAATAAATGTAATAACTTAGTTTTTACACTAAGCTAAAACGCTAAGACACTAATTGGTGCAACACGACTTGTGACTGGGCACCTAGCCAAAATAATGACTTTAGCATAGGAGACCAATGTGGGGTGACACACTACTTTAACTAACTTTCCAGGGTCTTTACACTAGTGAGGGGTGAGGTCCAATATGGCTAAAAGTCAAAATAACAAAAAAAGTTACAAGTCGTAATTAATCAATAAATAAATTAAATGATCATTGTATTTTAACAATTTTTAAGATAGACAAAATGCTTAATTTTACATAAAACAAAGTACCAAAATGATCCTTGCTAATTGTAGAAATTTATTATAATTTTTCTGGAATTTATTAACCAGTACAAGTATTTTATAAAAAATCAGTTTTCCTAAGTATACAGAAAATGAGTTTTGGTTTCATATGCCAAACTAGTGGCAAAACTGTAAATTAAATACTATAAAAATTATACTAAATTAGCTAAATTAACATAGTATCTAAATACTATTTTTCCAGAATTTTAACAATATTTTAAGTATTTTTAGAAATCCAAAAACAACATTGCACACAATTGAAATTAAAATAATTAATTATCTGCGTATTTTGTCCATGTATATAATTTGAACCAAAGTTCAAATACAGGACCCAAGGCCATGAATCAAGTCCAATATGACTTGTACAGGTCTTGAATGTGTGAAAACACATTTGGGCCCAAAAATCCATGCTAGGCTTGGACACCAAATGGTTGCAGTAATTTAAATAAACTAAAATACAAATTTGGTGAAAGTACAAATTAAATATTAATATTTTAATAAGGAAAAATTATACAAAATGATTGTATACATACATAAGTTAAAAATACATACATATATATATATATATATATATATATATATATATAAGAAAATACTTAATTATAAAGTATATATACATATACAAATATTGTATACATATATATAATTGTATATATATATAATAATATATATACACATGAAAATATATACATATATACATATATGTATATAAATACAAATATATATATATAATTTACTAACTATAAAAATATAAATACATATATAAAAATACTACCAACATACAGTATATACATATATATATATATACATATATATATAAAAATATATATAAATAACAAACAAAAAAAAAACAGAAAAAGAAAAAGGAAAAGAAAAAGAAATAAACACAGCAGTAAAAGGGGGGCTCGAACCCGAGCCAGAGCGCTGGGGAGGGGGTTAGGCTAGGTCGGGCTGGCCAGGGGGTCAGCCCACTGGTTGTGTTAGGGTTAGGATTTTAGTTAGTTTTAATTAGATTTGAATTAATAAACACATAAAAAATAATAAACTTGATCCTGTGTCCGGACAGTTAAGGACACAGGATTATACGTGTCCGGGTCGATTTTGACACGCACGACACAAGTTTTACGTGTCCAGTTCTACACTCGAGCTCGTTAGGACACGGCGAACAACCCGCGCCCAACACGAGACACGTACGACACGAAGAGACACTGTCACTTACGTGTCCGGCTAGTCGGGGAGTTTTTAGACATGCTGGTCGGCGGAGTAGGCGTCGGGGCAGTGGCGGAGTGGTGGCGCTCGTCGCGTCTCAGCCTGGCGAACCCTTCGGTGGTGGTGGTAGGGGGTGGCGTTCGTCGTGGGAGCGGCGCTGGGGGTTAGCCGGAGTTAGGGTTCCGGTAATGGGTTTTGGGGAAGAACAGGGCGGTTGTGGGTGGCTGAGGAGGATTTAGGGTTAGGGTTTGGTCTGGGGGAAAGAGGGGGGTTTAAATAGGGGGTCGAGGCGGTCGGGGGCTGTCGTGCTGGCCGGAAATGGCGGGGGCAGCCCGGTCGTCGGTCGTCGGGCAGGGAGTGGGTAGGAATTTTGCACTAGGGTCCCTAGGGTTTAGGTTATTACATAATGGTCCTAGTAGTGTCTAAGTGCAAAATTAAATTTGCATAACCCATCCCGCACAGTTTATGTGCAAAAGAAATTTGCACATAACAAATGGGAAATTACAAATCAATGTATTAACAATTATAATAATTACAAAACTATATTAAAACAATTCTAATTATTACAAAATAATATTAAAATAATTCTAATTATTACAAAATGATATTAAAATATTTTAGAAAATTGCAAATTGATATTTTAGTATTAAAAACTCATTTAAAAATCATTTAAAAAATTCTAAAAAAATTCCTAAAAATCATAATAAATATTTTAAGGCTAAAAATGACATTAGAAATTAATTAACACTTAATTAACTAAAATTTGAAAAACAGGGGCTTACAAGTCTTCTCTCCTTGAAAAATTTTGTCCTCGAAATTCACAAGGATTGAAGACCCTACAACATTCTAACATAGCAAGCAATGCAATAAATGACTAAGGCTATGATCGAAACTAACCTCTAAGGTATCAAGCGGGAACGGGTGGTTCCCTCGCAGCGGTTGGATCGAACAAGTAAGGGTATCTCTCCCTCATGTCCTACTCCCTCTCCCAAGTATATTCACCTGGAGAGTGACGGCTCCAAGCTACTCGTACTAAGGGTATAACCTTGTTCCTCAGCCTCTTTTCTCTCCTGTCTAATATCTCCACTGGCTGCTCAAAAACTGTAAGGCTTGGTCCGACCTCCAACTTTGAATGATCTAGCACATGACTGGGGTCTGGAACATATCTCCTCAGCTGAGATACGTGAAAGACATCGTGAACTCCTGCTAGATTGGGTGGAAGTGCAACCCTGTAAGCTACCTCTCCGATCCTGCCAAGTATCTCAAATGGCCCGATGTATCTGGGGCTCAGCTTCCCTCCTCGTCCGAACCGGATCGTCCCTCTAGTAGGTGATATCTTCACTAGCACCATATCACCGTCTGTGAACTCCATCGGTCTGCGACTAGCATCAGCCCAGTGTTTTTGCCTATCCTGAGCAACTCTGAGCCTGTCTCTGATCATTCCGACTTTCTCTGCAGCATCCGTGATCATCTCTGGCCCAAGCATAACTCTGTCTCCAACATCATCCCAAAAGAGCGGTGTGCGGCATCGTCGTCCATATAGCGCCTCGAAAGGAGACATACCGATACTGGCTTGGTAGCTGTTGTTGTATGAAAACTCTACCAAGTGCAGATGGCCCTCCCATGATCCTCCGAAGTCCAGTACGCAGGTCCTCAGTATATCCTCCAGTGTCTGTATTGTCCTCTCGGACTGCCCATCTGTCTGCGGGTGGTACGCCGTACTGAACTTGAGCCTACTGCCCAACTCCTCCTGCAAGCTCCTCGAGTAGTGGGATGTGAATCTGCTGTCTCTGTCCGACACGATGCTCACCGATACTCCGTGTAGGCAAACTATCTGTTGTATGTATAGCTCCGCCAACTTCTCGGTGGAAAGCCCCACCTTGAAGGGTATGAAGTGTGCACACTTCGTCAGCCTGTCCACGATGACCAAAATGGCATCCTTTCCTCCTTGGGAACGAGGAAGCCCTGAGACGAAGTCCATCGTAATATGTTCCCACTTCCACTCGGAATGGGTAACGGCTGCAACAAACTAGCTGGCCTCTGGCGCTCCGCCTTGACCTGCTGGCAAACTAGGCATCTCGAGATAAAACATGATACATACCTCTTCATCCCGTGCCACCAAAGATGTTCCCGCAAGTCACGGTACATCTTGTTAGCACCAGGGTGAATAGAATATCTCGATCGCTGCACCTCCTGCAAGACTGCCTCTACCAGCTCTCCCTTTGGTACGCACAATCGGCTGCCATGCCTCAAGGATCCATCCTCTGCTATAGTGAAGTCATCCAGCAATCCTGCTAACGCCTGGGCTCGAAGTCTGCGAAGGCTCTCATCTGTAGACTGTGCCTCCCGGATCTGCTCCATCAAATCTGACTGAATGTCAAGCGCCATCATCTGTATCACTGATCCTGGCCGAACTAGCTCGATACCGAGCTTCTCCAGATCCTCCTGCAAATGCCGATCAATCATCAGGTACCATGCCATTGGATGCCTGCTCAGCGCATCCGCCACCACATTTGCCTTCCCGGGGTGATAATGTAAATCGATGTCGAAGTCTTTCATCAACTCCAACCATCGTCTTTGCCTCATGTTTAGCTCTTTCTGCGTGAACACATACTTCAAGCTTTTGTGGTCAGTAAAGATCTCCACACGCTCTCCGTATAAGTAATATTTCCATAACTTGAGTGCAAAGATCACCGCAGCTAACTCTAGGTCATGGGTAGGATAATTCCGCTCATGAGTCCGCAATTGCCTAGATGCATAAGCAATCACTTTCCCATGCTGCTGTAGGACACATCCTAGCCCCTTTCCAGAAGCATCGCTGTAAATGGTAAAACCTCCAGAACCTGAAGGTAAAGTCAGAACTGGAGCGATCGTCAGCCTCCTCTTCAGCTCCTCAAACACTGCCTGGCAGTCCTCTGACCAGATGTACTCTGCGTCCTTCCGCGTCAGCTTCGTCATGGGTTCAGCTATCCTAGCAAAGTCCTGGACGAACTTTCTATAATAGCCTGCTAAACCCAGAAAGCTCATGATCTCTGAAACTGACGTCGGAGCCTTCCATGTCTCAACTGCAGCAATCTTCCTGGGATCCACCGAGATTCCATCTCCTGTAACTACATGGCCGAAAAACTCCACTCGGTCTAAAAGGAACTCGCACTTCGACAATTTGGCAAACAATCTCTCCCGCCTCAGAATCCCCAAAACTATCCGCAAGTGCTCTGCATGCTCCTCTGGCGTCTACGAGTATATCAGGATGTCGTCGATAAACACTATGACAAACTTATCCAGATACTGGTAAAATGTCTTATTCATCAAGTTCATAAAGACAGCTGGCGCATTTGTGAGACCAAATGGCATCACCAGAAACTCGTACTGCCCGTACTTCGTATTGAACGCCGTCTTCTGGATGTTTGCTGCCCTAACCTTCACCTGGTGGTACCCTGAATCTTAAGTCTATCCTGGAAAACACCTTCGCCCC